>MU680704.1:0-25179 GCA_026770625.1 Nicotiana glauca | reverse complement strand
TCCTTATTCGTAATTTGACACTTAAAAGCACTTTCTAAAAAGCTTGGCCAAACACAAATTATTTCTCAAAAGTGCTTTTCAGACTGATTAGCCAAACACAAACTGCTTCTCTCCAAAAGTACTTTTTTCAAAAGCACTTTTAAAAAAAGCACTTCTCAAAATAAGCTGAATTCTCAAGCTTGGCCAAACAGGCTATAAATTACTAGTGCAACTGGATGCAATACTTATATAAATTTAAATATTATTATATAATATATAAAATAAAGTGTACACTTAAAAATAAAAATTAAAACACTAAAAATCACGGCCATTATAATTAAATATTTAAAAGCTTAACAAAATTACCCGTCCAAGAAAGGCAATAACAAAATAATAGGAAAGTTGAAACAAAATTATACTTTTATGATCAGATGGGGCCCATTTTGGGGTCGAAGTCCTCAATAAATCGTGACCATACTGATTTTCTTTTTTATTCCATTTACATAATATATATGCTCAAAATTTTGTAAAAAGGCATAAAAAGAAAAAGAACCCTTGACAAAAAAAGAGGAAAATTGGGGAGGATAAAGGCGTTGGGTTTAGGCGCTAAATCCTTTTAAAAAGAAGTGTCGGTGGCATAAAAAATTTAAAAATAAAATTGTGTAAGAGCTACTCAGTCCCTATATTTTGACTTAATTTTAGTACTTGGCCATAATTAGTCCAAGTGTGTAATAACAACACTACTAGAATATTAGGACCCGTTTGACAATAAATTTTAGCAAAATAAATTTGGGTTTTATTTGTCAAATACATATTTAGACATAGATTGTGCCTATATTTTGGTAAAATCCCAAATCTCAAAACCAGCTCAATAACTTATTTTGGGCCAAAATATCACTATTAAATTTTTAAAAATTGCCCCAAATTTTTGTTTTTTTATAAAAGAATTCACAATTTATTATTTTGTAACAATATTGCTTCGTCATCTCGGCCATCTGATAGTGTATCATGTAGTTCATTATAAAAAATAATAATTTTGTATCAAATTTATTTATGTTCAGAACTATAATTTGCGATAATATAATTAATGTTATCGATAATGGTACTATCGTGTATTTGTAATAGTTTTTAAAACTTATGAGTATAAGTCATGTTTCACGTTTTTCCAAAATAAATTTAGAAAACATGTTTTGAAAACTGATATCAAACACATTTTCGTTTTCAAACCAAATTTAACACAAATATTTTTCAAAATTCTATGCGAAAAGCTAGCTTAGTACTACATTCTACAATTGCTGCTAATTGTACTTTATTACCAAAATTAGTGACTTTGTCCCGCCGGATATTTTGCTTTTAAAGCATTCATTATATACATAAAAAACGCCCGTAATCCTCATCAAATTCTACTGTAAGTTGCAATCGCAGTTGTATTAAGAGTAGTGATAGTGTACTTTGCATTTTGAATCCAGAAACAGATTGCGAAATATTTGGTGGTTGGGTTTGGTATTTTACTTTTTGGAATTGCAAGGGAAAAAGGATTGTGGATCTCTGTGAAAAGATGGGGTTGGATCCGAGACAAATGGTGGCCGGTGTACTTACAGTAACTATGTTCGTAATGCTTGGCAACATGATCAAGAATGACCATCTTGATTCCCTTCCTGTAATTTCTTTAACACTTTCTTACTACTGCAATTTTTTATTTCATTTGCTGTAATTAACTTGTTTTAATATCAAATCATTTTTTAGTATTTTCTATCAACATCAAACTGTAACCAGTTTCCAGCTTTGGCAGTTGCAGCAAACTTTCACGGCCATTATTAAGAAGTATTCATAGTGTTTTTTCCTAAAGATCCCGTCTTTTTTGGCTTAGCCTTAGCTAAAAAGATTTAAATTTCTCTAAATTTGCACTTAAGGATCCTATAAGATTACGCCCAAAAAAAGTATGAACAGATAAAACAGGTTCCATAATGATGTAATGTCAACATTCAATTATGTGATATTCTTTGTTAGTTGTTTGATTTTAATTTTTAAACATTTCTGACTTTTTTAAATCATTTTGTTCTGAATAAAGGTGGATTCTGATGCATCAATCCATGCTACGAGTAAGCAGAGTGTCGGAAATGGCCCTTGGATACACGATGGCGAATCCCTAAAGCCTTGTTGGACTAAACCAGTTCTTCGTGAGTGATTTAATAACCTTGAGTTTGTTAAAGTTAGCTTATACAATCTTAATTTCTTTCAAGCACTTTTTTGGTATTCCTTACTCTATGATTTTTCTAACAGAAGAAGCTGACGAATCGCAAGGATTTGTTACCTTTTCGCTCACTAATGGTCCTGAATATCATGTGTCTCAGGTATCTTACTAGTGTTACATCTTGAGTTTTCAAATTAAACAGCAGTATGTAGGTGGCTTACTATCAGTAATTTACTTAACGAACTAATGGCAAACTCTAGGTCCTATCGTATAGGCAAGCATTTGTTTGCTGCAGCTGGTATCTACAAAATTTTGCTTTTGTTGTTATTGGCTGTACAGGATTTACTGATGTTTAGGATGATCCGCGGAGATGTTTAATAGTAGCCTTACCAGTAAAAGCAGCACAATAATGTTGGTTTCATGCTTTTGTGAAAACCTTATAAAGCTATAGTATATGAGGTGTAACTAGCTATTAAAGTGGACAAAATCACATGGAACATCCATTTTCTTTCTTTTTTTGTTTACGCTGAGTAGTTTTTTTGTCTTTACTCATGGGTTTTTATAGTCGTCTGAGATCACTTTACTACATTTTCAATTGGTCTGTTTGCTTCTGATATGGTCATTTCATCGTATGGATAAGGTGCCTATACTACAGCTTTCAGGACATAAAAATATTTCCATTGCTTCACGTGAATGACAGTTATTTCTGCTGTGTAGGAGTGCTAAGCAGCATAGTTACTTTAATGGGTATCTTTTATTCACATTTGATGTTTATTCTTCTTGGTTGAAATGTGACTACAGTTTCTGTCTTCAATAACATTTGGTTATGCCAACCGTGCATGGATAGGGGTTGGATTTGAACTCTAAGCCGCTACTTGATATTGCTGTATTGTTTTTTTTCATGGTTATTGCTGTATTAACATGGATGAATCAAACATTAATATGGCACTTTCTTATATAACATCATTTATTTCACCTTGTTTATGCTGTCAGCAAAGTGCAGATTCTTATAATGTTTACAGGATGAATTAAGGCTTAAACTGAGTTGCTGACTTGCTTCTATGTTTGTCTTCTCTTCTATTATCTGTTCTGTGTCGCAACTGGCATATGCAGATTGCTGATGCAGTGATAGTAGCAAGATATCTGCGTGCAACTCTTGTAATCCCAGACATAAGGGGAAGCAAACCTGGGGATAAGAGGTTAGTGTTCTCAATGCCGTTTACCCTATCTTGTCAGTCTTGCAACGTTCTGGTGCTTGTTTCAAATGAGAATTAATTAAGGAATTTATTGCGTATTTCTTTTGACATTTGAGGTTGCTTAATATATTCTTTGAAAAGCCCTGTCGAAACCTAAGGCTTTCAGTATTGCTGGGTCACCTGTGAATTTCATCGTTTTCTAGTTCTCGTATCATCCAGGTCCACACTTATAGTAACCCAAAGTTTGAAGATTCATAAATGGTTTTTGTGACATTCAGGAACTTTGATGACATCTATGATGTTGAACACTTTGTGAGAAGCCTCGATGGGGTTGTCAAAGTAGCAACAACTCAGCCTACTGAAGTCTCAGCAAGAAATCTTGCTGTGGTGAAGGTTCCAAATAGAGTTTCTGAAGATTATATTGCTGAAAACATTGAGCCAGTTTTCACATCTAAGGGAAACATAAGGCTTACAACATACTTTCCTTCAGTAAACATGAAAAAAATGAAAGAGAACAGCAATATAGACTCAATTGCATGTATGGCGATGTTTGGCACTCTAGGGCTTCAACCAGAAGTTAATGAAGTAGTTGAGTCCATGGTGGAGCGCTTAAGAACTTTGAGCGCAAAGTCAAAAGGACAGTTCATTGCAGTGGATCTGAGGGTTGATATATTGGAAAAAAAGAGTTGCCAAGGAAACAGTGCTCTTAAATCAAAGAGCTGCTATGGTCCAGAGGAGATAGGTGGGTTCTTGAGAAAAGTTGGTTTCAACAAGGATACGACTCTGTATCTGACTCAATCAAGGTGGGATAGCAGCCTTGATGCATTGAAGAACCTCTTTCCTAAAACGTATACAAAGGTCCGGTTTTTTTCCTATTGTATTTACTGTTTCACTGTGTTCGTTCTATAAAATGGATCTTGCATTTAGGAAGTAAAAGAATCTATATGCCTCTATGTATTTCTATGTGTTCGTTTAATATTTGTTTTGCTTACTCCTCCGTAACCCAACTGCAGGAAAGCATAATGCCCATTGACAAAAAGGCAAAATTTCTTGACTCAGAGTCTACTGAACTGGAGAAAGTTATCGACTTTTACATATGTTCTGAGAGTGATGTTTTCGTACCAGCAATCTCAGGCCTCTTTTATGCCAATGTGGCTGGTAAGAGAATCGCTTCTGGAAAGACACAGATACTTGTTCCAGCAGATATTCCTGGCTCTTCTGCTGCTTTAACAGATTACATATCTCATTATGTCACAAAAAAGAACCACTTCTCCTATTCATGTTTCTGCTAGCTCGCTGTGAAGAAAGGCTGAGAATGCAGATGTTGATATAGGCTTTATTCATTGCGCGTCTATTTGTAAGACACGCAGATTTGGTTCATAAAATTAGGCCAAACCATTAATAGTGGTCTTGGTGGAAAAGGTCAGGCCCAAACAGTCGAATGTTGTTGAATTTACAATTTGTAGAACAGATGTTTTACATGTTCAGTATAGTCGTTTCGAACAAGACTCGTGGCGCTTCAAGTTTTATTATGATTGTTGTCAACTCCATTCCAATCAATGGAGTATTTGCTTCCAAATGATGCAATTAGATAGACTATGACCCTCAATAGCCGTCATGTACTATAGACAAGCTCCAATGCCTATCTCAAATCTTCGGTCTTCTCCAGTACCACAATTTCCAGTTATTATAAAAAGAATACCAGACTCACTTTTCTCAACTTTGTTAAGTTTTTGTCATGCTCGGGGCTTCATACTTCAATTGTTGGCATATTGAAATTAAGCTTTGCCTTTCGCAGAAGTTTATGGAAAACAAAAAATTTGGCCTCCGGAAAATGTTTTGGCCTTCTAGCTTTTTTACTTCAGTCTCCTTAGTTGGAGGCAACTAAACCACACCCCAAAAACTAGCTATTGAGGTGGGAGAGCCCAAGGCTATATAAACCCCACATTCTTGCAATAGACCATAACAAATCACCACGTTCCGCATCCGTCGTCCTCGACGGTTGTGCGCTAGGCATTTCTTGCACTGGGCGAACACTGCAATACCGGTGTTGCCATCTAAGGCACGGTGGGCACAAAGGATGGTGGGTGCCTCCGATAATGTTGATACAATCTAGGGAGAATCACACCCCAAAAACTAGCTATTGAGATGGATATTTGACTCGAAAGTTAACAAATACTTTGCAAGTAAATACAATAAAAAATAGATCAAAGGTTCGTAATCGAAAATAATAAGACCTAGAAATGCGAATTATATATCTTGTTGCTTTTGATAGATTGAGTGTTCTAGAGAATAAGAGGTAGAGAGAGAAAGAGAGAGAGAGAGCGCTTATATTAGAAAAGATCCGATCTCCTTTACAACATTGGGATCCTCCCTTATATAACAGGAGAACTCCCTCGAAATAATAAAATAATACAGGGATAGGTCACGTGCCTTCGAGGGGACGACGAGACTTAAGAGCACGTTTTCGCTCTGACATTCTGAGGTCGTACCCACACTACGACTATTGCTTAGTCATGGGTCGTTGCTACCGTAGTGGGCAGAATTTGACCCTATACAGTTTGTCCCTCCATTCGTTGGTGACGTAACGAAGTGCGTCGCCGATGGACGGAACCATGAACCTTGTTCTGGGAAAATTTTGAACATGTTTGGAGACGACGACGTGGAGGGGTGACCATTTGAATCTGTTGATATATTGGCGCGCAAACCCTTCCTTGAAATGACGTCACCGTATGCAGGCGTCATCATTACGCGTGTTCCCGAGGAAGTACAAAAAGTGTTCTGATGCTTGGTTTTCCGTGCCTGCTTGGATCTTGCCTCTTCGATTTCAACGCTACCCATCCCTATAAATAGGGAAAGGGTTCAATTTTAACCTAGCTTTAGATCGTTTGCAAAAAGTTTTCCGACTATTTCAAGAAAACGCTTCCTTTTTACGAAAGCCCACCGCTTCAGTGAAAGTATACTTGTGGTTGTGTAGTACATCACTCCGTAATCAGAAATCATGACAAAACCTAAACGTGATAATGCTCCGGGGGCTCGTAACAATAAATCATCTGACGTACCGCCTCCATCCGGCGGTAATAAGGGGGAGAAAGGGGAGGATCCCTCCCCTCTTACTGTAAATAACGTACTCCCAAAGCAACTCCTTGTAAGGAGGGACTTTCAACGGGATTCTCCCGAACAACCCTGGGAGAAATCTGAGTTAAAACAAACTGATTTAGACCTTCTTCGTACGTCGTATGATATCACGTAGAGATGGTTCTAGCGGGTGCGGATTACGCGAACACCCACAGACTGGGATATTGTACGTTCTACGAATATCCCTTTTTGATCGGCTATGGCCTCCCCATTCTTCCATTGGCGGAAGAACTCTGTCGTTTCTACAACATGTGTCCCACCCAACTCACTCCATATACCCTAAAGGTGTGTAGGGTAGTGTCTACATACGCGGAGCTGGCTGGGTTGGAGGTCTCTGTCCACCACCTTTTGCAGCTATTCAGTTCCAGCTACCTGAGGGGTGCCATGCTGCATTTAAAAAATCGTGGCTCGAAGGGGTTGGTCATGCAAACCGACGATCGGCCTAACCGGGCTATTGGCGTAGATACTTCTTTATCAGGACGGAACACCTAGTGTCCAATCCCGTCGGATTCCCTGAGAGATGGAATTCGAGACGTAAGTATTCCTATCCGTCGAGTCACTTATTGTACGTGACTTTAGCGGTTCCGATTATATCATCCTTATGATTTTTCTGTTATTTTGCAGCAATAGCTCAAACTCCTCGGTTCATAACCGATATTAAGCAGTGGGTATCCGGTTTGCCGCCTCTCCCGGAAGAGACCTGTACGTGGGCAGAATTCATTGAACGTTACGGCCCTGCGAGCCCTTTAGGTATTTCTTCGACTTTAGTTAGTCACTTTCACAAACTTCGTCAGCTGGATCACTTTTGTTGCCAGGTCGAAGTGCTCCTAAGAGGAGGGCGACGACATCCACCTCCTCCCGATCAGATGTTGGTCAGAATACGCAGGAGATACTTTATGCATCTGTTAGGGAAGGGGTGACCGTAGCCTCTTTACAAAAGGCTGCTCCTACGGAGACGGCTGCAAGTGAGGCGAGGCCGTCGACGTCGTCTCCGCAACCTGCGAACGAGCCTTCTGAGGGCGAGGAGCCTGAGGAGAGAAAAAGGAGGAGGCTCATAACGGGTAAGGCAGTGGCGACGGGAGATGAAGAGAGTGACGTGCCTTGCCAAACAACTAGGCCCGTCTTTATGGCCGACGCCATCCGTTCGGGGAGGCCGGCCAACCAGATACATGCTAATGTTGGTACCAGCTCGGCTCGTGTTGCCGAGGGTGGCTCATCGCCACTTATTGGTGGCGAAGCTGGGGGACCAACTGCTGAGGCCGCCCACGGGAACGTGGGTGAGATGTTGGAAAACCCTGCACGTGTGGAGATGACAGCAGAGGGATCTGGCCGCCACATCGTGATTCCAAGGGCTTACAACTTGTTACAGCACAGCGAGCGGGCTGCGCTGGAGATGGCCCTACTGTGTGCTGCCCCCGAGCACGAGATACTAAGCGCTATCAGCGATGCGGAGCTGTCTCGGAGGGTTGCTAGTATGGCGTTACATGTAACTTTTCTGTTATTCTGTATGTCGTGAAATTGATTTTGATGCGTACTAACTCACATGCATGTATATATATTCTTTTTCTTTTTAGACCCTGGTCTTGGAAGTGGAGAGGAGGCACCGTAAGGAGAAGAAGGCGACCATTTTTGATAAGATGGTGAAGAGGTATAAACGGTATCGCTCCAAGCATCAAGCGGCGACGGATCTTTTCCAGCAAGATCCAAAATTCCAGGTGTTCCGGGAAGGCCTCGAACAGAGGGAGGCACAATAGAGCCGCAGGGCGGCGGAGCTGGAGAAAAAGGATGAGGAGTTGATGAAAGCGGTGGCTCGTAATAGCGAGCTGGAATTACTCCTCAAGCTGAGGGAGGATGAGTTGGAGCTCAGCCGTGGAGTGGTGGCGGAGGTAACTGATCTTCATCGTAGGGTGGCGACTTTGACAGCCGAGCTCGAAGCTAAGGCGGCTGAGATCGACGTCCTCAGGCGTACTGCCCTGCCACGGCCTGGGGAGGCGGCCTAAGATGCACACGAGATGTGGATATACGCGGAGGCCAAATTGGACGTGTATAAAAAACTTCTTGTTGTGGAACGTGCCTCTGAGGAGGAAGTTCAAGAGCAGTGGCGCGAGGCTCGTGCCGCTCGTGTAGCTTGTGTGTACAGCTCCGACTCTTCTGACGGAGAGGGTTATACTTCGGAGGACATCAACCGACTCGAGTCCGACCCACGATTTAATGAGACTTACCGCGATGGTCGAGAAGGAGGGAGAGCGGATGGCGGTGGTAAACCTGGCGAGGCCCCTTAGGATTTGTATAGGTTTTGCCTTTTTTTCTTTTTGGAATGTAATGGGAGTTCTCCATGGGACTAAATGTATATAATTTTTGTTATAGTGAGAGAGTTATACTTTTGTTGCTATTATTTTGTGTTTGTTCTTTGTTTATACATTGTTTGTCACCGTCGAGCTTGGACGGTGCATCGGTTGTGACAGCTTTTGGCTCGTAGGATGTAATTTTAATTTTTGTTGAAGCGTTATCCGTCGTCGTCGAGCGTGGTCGATGATCATTGGTGATGGCCTTTGGCCCATAGGATGTGACTTCAACTGTCGTTGAAGTGTTATCCGTCGTCGTCGAGCGGGGTCGACGATCATTGGCGATGACCTTTGGCCCATAGGATGTAACTTCAACTATCGTTGGAGTGTTATCCGTCGTCATCGAGCGGGGTCGACGATAATTAGCGATGGCCTTTGGCCCATAGGATGTAACTTCAACTGTCGTTGAAGTGTTATCCGTCGTCGTCGACGTCGAGCGGGGTCGACGATCATTGGCGATGGCCTTTGGCCCATATAATGTAACTTCAACTGTCGTTGGAGTGTTATCCATCGTCATCGAGCGGGGTCGACGATCATTGGCGATGGCCTTTGGCCCATAGGATGTAACTTCAACTGTCGTTGAAGTGTTATCCGTCGTCGTCGAGCGGGGTCGACAATCATTGGCGATGGCCTTTGGCCCATAGGACGTGACTTCAACTATCGTTGAAGTGTTATCCGTCGTCGTCGAGCGGGGTCGACGATCATTGGCGATGGCCTTTGGCTCATAGGATGTAACTTCGACTGTCGTTAAAGTGTTATCCGTCGTCGTCGAGCGGGGTCGACGATCATTGACGATGGCCTTTGCCGCTTACAAAATGGAGATGGTGGCCTTAGCCGCTTACATAATAGAGAAGGTGGCCTTAGCCGCTTACATAATGGAGAAGGTGGCCTTAGACGCTTACATAATGGAGAAGGTGGCCTTAGCCGCTTACATAATGGAGAAGGTGGCCTTAGCTGCTTACATGATGGAGAAGGTGGCCTTAGCCGCTTACCTAATGGAGAAGGTGCCTTAGTCGCTTACATAATGGAGAAGGTGGCCTTAGCCGCTTACATAATGGAGACTCAACTAGGCTAGACCCTTTATGATATTGGCCTGGAGAAACGCGTCGAATGGCCGGTATGATAAACCTATCTCCATACGCCCCTGGGTGTCCCCTTCGCCGCCTCGTTAAAAACCTCCCCGAGAAAATCCAATTGGGACAAAACTCGGGTAAGGGAAAAAGAGTACGACTCGGGAGACGCCCTTTAAAAATGGAAGTATTTGAGGTGGGCGACGTTCCAGTTGTTCTGGAGTGTTTTTCCTTCCATTGTTTCCAACTGGAATGCTCCTTTGCCTGCATCTGCTGTGATTTTATATGGCCCGCTCCAATTGGTGCCCAGTTTTCCTTTGCTCGGGTCTTTTGACGCCAAAGTTTTGGCTTTGAGGACGTAGTCTCCTACTTTGAGTGGTCGTATTTTAGCTTTTTTGTTGTAATACCTTTCGACCTGTTGCTTTTGAGCCGTCATTCTTATGTGGGCCATATCCCTTCGTTCTTCGGCCTCGTCGAGGTCTTGAAGCTACTCATGTCATTGTCTGTTCCGCTGGTGTGTGAATATCTCAGGCTTGGTTCTCCGATTTCGACTGGTATAACCGCGTCGGTTCCGTGGACCAGCGAGTACGGCGTTTCTCCTGTGCTGGATTTGGGCGTTGTCCGGTATGCCCACAGTACCTCTGGTAGTAATTCGGGCTAGAGCCCTTTGGCTTCTTCGAGTTTCTTCTTTAGTATGTTCAATATTGTTTTGTTGGATGCTTCTGCTTGGCCGTTGGCGGCGGGGCGATATGGCGTGGAGAGTATCCGTTTGATATGCCATTTGTCACAGAACTCCGTTATCTTTTTGCCGATAAATTGGGGGCCGTTGTCGCAGCTGATTTCTTTGGGAATGCCGAAGTGGCATATGATATTTTTCCATATGAAGGAGATGACTTCCTGTTCGCGTATTTGGGCGTACGCACCTGCTTCTACCCACTTGGAGAAATAGTCAGTCAAAACTAACAGAAATCGTACCTTTCCTCGCCCTGCTGGCAGGGGGCTGATTATGTCCATTCCCCATTTGATGAAGGGCCAAGGTGATGTTACTGAGTGTAGGGGCTCTCCCGGTTGATGTATCATGGGGGTGTACTTTTGGCATTGTTCGCACCTACGAACATACTTTGCTGCCTCCTTTTTCATTGTGGGCCAGTAGTACCCGACTCGGATGATGCAACGGACGAGAGCGCGATTGCCGGTATGTGTGCCACAGTGGCTCTTGTGTACCTCTTCGAGTACTTGCTTTATTTGGTGCGGCCCCAAGCACTTAGCGAGGGGTCCGCCAAACATTTTTTTGTACAGATCGTGATTTATTAGGCAATATCAGGCGGGCTGTACGCGGAGCTTTTGGCTGTTTTTTTGTCGAGTGGGAGTGTCCCGTCCTGCAGATAGGAGATAAACTGGTTGCGTCAGTCCCAAGTTAGATTTTAGGAGAGTACCTCAGTGTGATCTATGGCTGAATGGAGTAGGGTGACTATATTTCCCTTGTTGATGTTTTTGGTGGCTGCAGCCAATTTGGCTAGGCCGTCTGCTTCGACGTTCTGCGCCCTCGGGATTTGTTCCAGGCAGCACTCGTCGAACTCGGGCATCAACTTGTGAATTTCTGACTGATATTTCTGCAGTCTCTGTTCCTTGATCTGGTAAGTCCCGGTGACCTGGTTCACCGCGAGTTGAGAATCGCAATAGAGGATGAGTCGTCAAGCTCCGTACTTGATGGCTAACTTCATACCTGTAATCACAGCCTCGTACTCGGCCTCGTTGTTAGTCATCTCGGGGCATCGTATGGACTGACGAATTATTTTGCCTGTGGGGACCTCGAGTATGAGTCCCAGTCCCGATCCCGAGGTGTTGGAAGCGCCATCAGTGTAGAGGGTCCAGAGGTCGGCACTAGGAGTGGCGCGAATGGCCTCTAGTTCTGCTTCCGACAGAACCTCTGTACTGAAATCGGCGACAAAATCTGCAAGTACCTGCGACTTGATGGCGTTTCTTGGGTGATAGGATATGTCGTGCTCGCTGAGCTCTATAGCCCATCTAGCGAGCCTGCCCGACAACTCGGGCTTGTGTAGGATGCTTCTCAGGGGGAAGGTGGTTATAACTTTTATGGGGTGGCACTGAAAGTAAGGTCTAAGCTTTCGTGAAGCTACGACCAGTGCTAGGGCGAGTTTCTCGAGGTGTGGATACTGTATTTCGGCGTCCACTAGGGTTTTGCTGATATAGTAAATAGGAGATTGCGTACCTTTGTTTTCACGGGCCAGGACTGCGCTGACAGCGACTTCAGACACCGCCAAGTATACTAGCAAGGGTTCACCAGGGTTCGCTTTAACTAGCAATGGTGGCGAAGACAGGTATTCTTTTAATTTTTTCAAAGCCTCGGCGCATTCCTCGTTCCATTGCAGTCCGTGATCTTTTCTCAATACTTAAAATATTTATGGCACCTGTCGGAGGATCGCGAGATGAACCTGGATAGGGCGGCTATTCGCCCTATCAGCTTTTGTTCCTATTTTATGCTATTCAGGGTCTCAGGTATTGCGTCTATTGCCTTGATCTGGTCCGGGTTGACTTCGATACCTCGTTATGATACAAGGACACCAAAGAACTTCCCTGATGCTACGATGAAGGCGCACTTTTCTGGGTTCAATTTCATCTCATACTGTCGTAGTATCTCAAAGGCTTCTTTCAGATGGTCGAAGTGGTCTTCTTTGTTTGCCGATTTTACCAGCATATCGGCGATGTAGACCTCCATGGTATTGCTGAGCTATTACTTGAACATTCTGGTAACCAGACTCTGATACGTCGCCCCTGCATTTTTGAGTCCGAAGGGCATCACCTTGTAGCAATATGTCCCCTGGTGGGTGATGAATGTTGTCTTTTCTTGGTCCTCCTCGGCCATCATGATTTGGTTGTAGCCAGAGTAGGCATCTAAGAAGCTTAGCAGCTCATGTCCCGCTATAGCGTCGATCAACTGGTCGATGTGAGGTAACGGGAACGAATCCTTCGGGCATGCCTTGTTAAGGTCGGTGAAATCAACGCACATCCTCCATTTCCCGTTTTTCTTTTTGACCATCACGACATTGGAAACCCATTGGGGATATTTTGATTCCCTTATGGACCGGTTGGCCAGTAGCTTATCTACCTCTTCACTGACGGCCTTGTTGAATGCGGCGTTGAACTTTCTTCTAACTTGCCGCACGGGTGGAAATAGTGGATCGACGTTCAGCTTGTGGGTGGCAATGTCTCTTGGTATCCCCGGCATATCTGAATGAGAAAAAGCAAATAGATCCGCGTGGTTAATTAAGAATTCATGGTACTTACTGGGTCGCAGAGGTTGTGTCCGATGTAGGCTTTCTTTGTGTGGTCGGTGCTGTCCAGTTGTACTGGGTCGAGATCCTCGACCGTTGCTTTGTAGGCTTCTACGATATTCGGATCTTTGATGGCTTCCGTTGTCGGGTCGACTTCAGTCCCCGACATGGCTGATTGTTATGCCTCCACACTTGCTCCTTTCAACTATTTGGTGTGTGAGCAGTCTTGAGCGATTCGGTAGCATTCTTGCGCGGTGCGAGGCTCGCCCCGAATGCTAAATACTCCCCAAGGGGTAGGGTACTTGATCACTTAGTAGAAGCTTGAGGGGACTGCCCACATGGCGTGTATCCATGGGCGTCCTATGATGGCGTTGTAGGCTGTTTCTTGGTCCATGACGTGGAAAGTGGTTTCCAATGTAACTCCTCCTGCTAAATCAGCAATGATACCTCCCCGGAGGTTCGTTCCACTGCATTGTTAAAACCAGTTAGTGTTATGCAGCGTGGTATTATCCTATCTTCGAGCTTCATTTGCGCGAGGACTCTTAGATGGATAATACAAACGCCACTTCCGTTATCAACCATGATTCTCTTAACGTCAGTGTCAACAATACGTAAAGTTATGACTAAATCATTATAATGAGGAAAAGACAAACCGTCGGCATCAGACTTATCGAAGGTGATCCTTTCTTCGAAGTCGTCATACCGTTCGTGGGTGATTGTTTGTTTCAGTTTGTGCGAGGTGGTGAATTTTACATGGTTGATTGTGGAATCGTCGCCTTCTCCGATGATCATGTTGATGATGCGTGCTGCGAAGGTGGCTTTGGCGGCCCCTGAGGTTGTTCCCGTCCTCATGCGAAATTGATCTTTCCTTTATCGCTGAGCAGCTCCCTCAAGTATCCTTGGTTCAGCATTCTGACTACCTCCTGCCGTAGCCCTATGCAATCTTCGATTTTGTGCCCTCGTTCCTGGTGGAACTCGCACAGGACGTTTGACTTCCTTGTGGCGGGATCTGATTTCATTTTCTGCTGCCATTGTACTTTAGTGCCCAACTTCTCCAGTGCGTACACTATTTCTGAGGGAGACACACAAAAGTTATGTGCAGATAATAAAGGAGGCATACCTCTCTCGTTATGGAGTGGGGCGACATGTCGCTGCAGTGCTTCTGTGTGTCTTGGCGGCGGTGGATGTGAGGATCTGATGTAAGGCTGATGCCTTTCTTTGTTGAAACGCGAGGATTGTTCCCGCCGGCCCTCGCTGCGTCGATCCCTCCTTGCTTCTGACTGTATCGTCATGAGCCGCTGGATTTCTCCGTTGAGATCATCCTCATCTGCTCGTACCTCGGCACAGTAGGCATTGTTAATTTCCTCCCATGTGGTGGGGGGATACTTCATGAGTCGGCTCAGTAGCTTTTTGGTTGCTCTTGAACCATCCCTACTTAGCCCATTTTGGAAAGCTGCGACCGTCATGCCTTCCGATACATTTGGTAGGCTCATCCTTACTCTGTTGAATCTGGCCAGGAAGTCCCTGAGTCCCTCACCTGCGGCTTGTCGGACGGCGAAGATATCGTTGACCCTGGCCTCTGCTTTCTTTGCTCTTGCATGGGCGGTGGCGAACTTATCCGCCATTTCTTCGAATGTTGATATCGTTCTGGCTGGCAGCTGCGAGTACCATGTTAACGTCCCCCCATTAACGTTTCTCCGAACTTTTTTAGTAGTACGGATGGTACTTGTTCCTTTGACAGATCGTTACCCTTCACAGCGGTCACATAGTGGATCAGGTGGTCTTCGGGGTCTGTCATCCCATCACGTATCCTTAAGTAAGGCGGTATTTTGAAGGTTTTTGGGATCGGGCGAGGTGCAGCTTCTTCGCTATATGGCTGTTCGACGAATCTTCCCACGTCGCGCTTCGATAGTAACATAGGGGCGCCGGGAATTTTGTCTACTCTTTCCTGATGATCTTTCATTTGATCCCGAAGTTCTTTGTTTTCATTCTCCATTTCCTCTATTTTTTTAAGGATGGCTGTAAGTGTGCCATCGCTGGTTTGGTCATTGGTGTGGTTTTTGTTTGTACGTACAGTATCGTATTCGCTGGTGGTAGCGATGTCTGTCATCAACGGGTTCTTAATGTTGCTTTGGGGTGGTTTTTCGAGCAAGCTGCCTAGAATGTTCATCAGCCATTCTTCCAGTAGCTTCTTGACCACTGGGGGTGGTGTTTCTTTGACTACAGACCTGGAAGCTCCCTTTTCGTGCAAGATCGTCAGATCTTCAGATGGAGAGGGTGAGATTTCTCCCTCTTGAGTGCTGCCAGGTGTTGTGCTCAAGATATTTTCTCTACCGGCCTCGTTGAGGGGGCCAATGAGGTTGGTTGTGGCACATGCTATTGCTTTCAACCTTGCGTCATTTTCTGCCATTTTTTCGGTTTCAGTAGGGTGTGAAGGAAGGTGGTTTGTTTTTGATATTCTAGGTGCAAACTATTATTTCGATTGCCGAAATCCCCACAGACGGCGCCAAATTGTTTGACTCGAAAGATAACAAATACTTTGCAAGTAAATACAATCAAAAATAGATCAAAGGTAAATCGTAATCGAAAATAATAAGACCTAGAAATGCGAATTATATATCTTGTTGCTTTTGATAGAGTGAGTGTTCTAGATAATAAGAGGTAGCGAGAGAAAGAGAGAGAGAGAGCTTATATTAGAAAAGATCCGATCCCCTTTACAACATTGGGATCCTCCCTTATATAACAGGAGAACTCCCTCGAAATAATAAAATAATACAGGGATAGGTCACGTGCCTTCGAGGGGACGACGAGACTTAAGAGCATGTTTTCGCTCTGACATTCTGAGGTCGCACCCACACTACGACTATTGCTTAGTCATG
This sequence comes from Nicotiana glauca, assembly GCA_026770625.1. Classification (NCBI taxonomy): domain Eukaryota; kingdom Viridiplantae; phylum Streptophyta; class Magnoliopsida; order Solanales; family Solanaceae; genus Nicotiana; species Nicotiana glauca. Next base: position 9,082 of record MU680704.1, on the reverse strand, counting down.
GGTCGTTGCTACCGTAGTGGGCAGAATTTGACCCTATACAATGGAGAGTCCAAGGCTATATAAATCCCACATCAACACTTTATAGTACCGATGTCGGACCCGAGTCCCATTATTGCAATAGACCATAAAAGCACTAACACATATAGGAAAATACACTTCACCCTTTCTCATCACGTCCCCCTTTTAGGAGGAAAAGAATAGCACATTGCAAATATTCTTGTACGTTAATCATCATATTATTGTCACACCTCCTTTTTACTACTACACCCGCAAAGGGTATAAAAAGAGTTTTTCCAATTAAAGGACAATCGGAACGGGATTTAATTATTAAGATTTCAGAGTCGCCACTTGGGAGATTAATGGTGTCCCAAGTCACTGGTTGAATCCCGAACCGAGGAAATTATAACTCTGTTAACAGTTCACGAACCAAAAATCCGAATAAGAAATTCTGTTAACCCGGGAGAAGGTGTTAGGCATTTTCGGATTCCGTGGTTCTAGCACGGTCGCTCAAATGTTGTATTTGATTTTATCTGATTTCAAAACATGTTCTAACCTATGTGCCTTTTATTAGTAACCCGCTTTTATTTTTATTTTTTATTTTTTATAAGAATTGCAACGTCGTGAAAATGCATCTCGAACCACGTCGCACCAGTGCGCCCGTGGTTTTTTGACACATTTCGATTTCGTTGAGATTTAGATTTAAGTAACATAAATGTGCACCCGTATTTAGGAAGGTAATATTATTAAAATACGCTCCTAAAGCAACTACGCATTTATTATCTTTGGGGAAGACCGTGAAATTCGCTAAACGGTCCTCCCGAATTCTAAGTATTTTTATATAGCGATTATTGAGGGCCCGTATTTGTATTTCATTTGGCGAGGCTCGTCTCATCACTTATTTAAAGGTCAACCTTAAAGCAAGCTATAATTTTCTATTTTTATTTTTGTCTCTAATAATAAAAGAAGACAGTCCTAATTAATTTGTTATTGGACCAAATGGTAGTTTTGCATTACAGCCCAGCAATTGGGCTTCAGGATAAGCCCAATGGGATAAATGGTGCCCAGGTCTGCACCGCACCTGGACTTTCCCATGCCTTGGCCCAGGCCCCAAACGAACACAGATATTTGAAATAAGCCTGGGCCACTCATTGAGGCACTGAGGCCACTCAAGTGGACTGCTGAGCCCAAACTACTAAACTAGGCTAAATTCAATTCAATTCAAACAAATATTTACTGAAAATGCTTCAGGTTTTGCACAATGTAGTCAATAGCTTGTAATTAAGGAAAACAACATTAACATACTCAAATTTCTGAAACCTTGATCCCTCGAATTTCAGTTCCAAACACAGATTAATTTACCTATTTAACTACTAGTGAATTTCTGGATATTACTAAAGTGTAAAACAGGTTGGAAATGTGGATTGAATATAATGACAAAAGTTTCATGAACATAATCCTTAAGCAAATGAACTAAGCACTTGATTACTTTACTAACACTAAAGTGGACAGATTAACGACCCAAATTCAGAACAAACTAACCGTTTTAAAGCTAATTTCAGACTAACATCATTCTACCCAAATCAGCATACTCACACACGAAACTATTAGAACCTGTTTTTCATAATCCCTAAAAAAAAAAATTGAATCACACTACACTATACTACAATCTATTAGTAACACAAACTCAAACAAATTAAAACTATTAATTACAGATTTCAAATGCTACTAAAAATAAATCCAACAGTATATGTATTAAAACAGTCCTAGTTTAATTACAGCATCTCAAAACATAGTAGAATTATCTAAATTGCAATTCCACAACAAAGCAACAAGCCTCAATTTCATTTCATTATTTCAACAGAAGAAGCCACATCAACATAGTCTCAGGGTGTGTACCTGGATATGAGAAATGTAAGAAGGAGAAGAGGAAGTCAGCAAAGATCAGAGAATCAACAGCAACTCAGATCAAACTCACAGCCCAAACAAAACTCAACCAAAGCCCAGATTCAAGCCCGGAATGAACAATACCAAAATGAACCAAATAACTTTTAAAATGAATCCAGAACACACTCGAAAACCTTCATCAAACCAAAACTAGCTCAAGTACACCCAAATCCACTCAAAATCAATCTAATGAACCTCTGAAACCTCAAACACCAGACTTAGAACTATGAAAGCTGAAAGTAAACTGAAAATTTCAATGAAACAGTGACTGTTTTTGGTTTTTCTATTATATTTTCTATTATTTTTGGATTTTTGAATGTTTGAATTTCAAAACTAGATCTGAAAATTAGGTAGAGGTTTTGGGGGGAATTTTGGAGGCTGAAACTTCTGATTTTTTTTAGGGAGTCTAAACTTGTTAGTGAAGGCATTAGGAGTGCCTTTTATAGGCAAAGAATGGGGCAGAAGGTTCTGGAAGTTTTTACCCATTTTTCCTCCCTTTTAATTTCAGATTTTACTTATTAAACCTCCAATTTTGACTTGTTATCCAAGTTACTGCTCTTAAAAGTGTGAAACTTACACTAAAACTCCTTTCTAGAAGGATCTAGGGTGTTCTTTTACCTATACAATACCTATACAATACCTATACTACCCTTACCTTGGCTTTGAATTTACTATTCTTAATGAAACTACCCTTTTTCATGCCTAAACTACCCCTGAAAACTTCTCAAAATTACTGATTCTACCTAAATTTTTAACAGCTATAACCAATCCCCTAAACCAATTCCAAACTAACTAGGACTGATTAATTAAAACTCAAAAATTAACTAATTGAACTAACAAATCACAATTATTCATTCACACAAACTCAATCAGATTTAAAAATCAGGAGACCAGGATCAACAATGCAAAGCTTAGACTAATAGTCGGAACTAAATGAAATTAAACTAACATTTAACCAATAAGCTAACAATTGAACATTTAAACATCAACTCATAACTAAAAGAAATTGAAATTAACCTAAACATCTAGCTAACAATTAACAGACAGAATTGTATCGAGTCCAAACTAATCAATTAAGATGATTATGAAATTAAAACTATGATTAACTAGCACATGACATATGCATCAAACTAAAACAAAACTAAAAACGAGAAGAAAATCCACTGATTGAAACAGATGGAACAAAAGAAGCAAAAGAGGAATTAAAATGTCCTGATAAACAAAATAAAACGTAAAACTAACGGAACACTTACTATAGAACCTGCTCGACCTTGAATTATTCCCAAAATAGTCGGACTGCATGAACCCTAGATTCAAAATTCGTCCAGTTTCAACGGGGTTTGAAGGGATTTGGTTAAGGATTAGGGGTGAGGGAGGTCCAGGGATTGTAGGGTGTGAATTTGGGGAAGTTTGGATGAACTAGGGTTTTTGGCCGGACTTTAGATCTAAGATTCGAGACAAATGGCTAGGATTTGAAGAATATGGTCTTGGGGTTTGTAAAGAGGAGGAAAAGGGGAGTAGGTGATGAAATTTTGGAAGGATTTGGGGCTTCGCCGGCGGCGGCGACGATTTCCGACCGGCGGCGAGCGGCGGAGATGTGGTGGAACAGTGGTGGGGACACGGCGGCCGGCGGAAACGGGGTAGGGTTGCAAGGGTACGAGGAAGGAGAGACTTTGGTCTTTAATTTTTATGAATGATTATTACAGTTATATCTAAAATGCTAGAACCAATTTTGACCGTTGGATTGGGGAAAATGAAGGGCCAGGATTGGCCTTCGACTACACGGCGTCGTTTTGACTAAGCTAGGGGCGGACTGGGTTGAGGTTTTTAGGCTGGGTTGTTCAGGGGTGCATTGGGCTTGGGCGTGGGTGGGACTTGGACATGGGATGAGGTTTGAATGTTGAAATGAGCCCAATTTTTGGTCTCTTATTAAGATTACCCTTTGTAATTGTTTTTCCTTTTAATTTTGTTTTTCTTTCATTTTGTATTTTTTTTATATTTTTATTTTTTCTTATTTTATAAAAATGCTAAAATAACAATCACAATCAAATTGCATTAAAATTAGATTTCCTATTTAATTCCTAATTAAAATGCAAACTAATACAAATTTAAACTAAAATGCAAATAGTATCATTTTTGTTATTTTCCTCCTATTTTGTTCTAAATCAAATTAACTCTTAAAATATGAAATTAAATCCTAAACAAATGCCACAGGTATTTTTGTATTTTCAGATGAACTAAAATGCACAAATAAAAATGCAACAATTACTAGAAAATGTCACAAAATTCACAAAAAATTATAAAATACTAAAAAAATTATTGTGTTTGACATTTTGGGAATAATTCATATATAGGGCAAAAATCACGTGCTCACAGCTGCCCCTCTTTACTCGGAAACGTGAAAGGTTTTCGGGCAAAGATAAGTGAGCAAATACGAGCGATTTTTGCCCATTCAAATATTCCGTTGTAAAGCATTTTGAAAAGTTTGACTGTACCCTGCTTCAGAGGCTGCCTACATATCCTGGGCTAAACAGGAATCTGGTCAGTGTAGCTCGGGAGTGTTTGGTAGCTGGGACTACCAAGAGCTGTGATTTCACTGTTGTTGCTGCTGCTACTGCTCGCTGACCTCCTTATTACACCGTGGTAAAACAAAAGAAGCTAGCCTAAGCTGTAATCTATGAGTTACAAAAGATCCTATCTATGTCTTGCCCTTGTGTTTCCTTGAACTTGTATCTTATATTCTTCTGATGGGATTCTTATTGTTGCCTTGAATTGTGATTGGCGATGTTTTGCCTTTCCTCTGAATATGTGCCTCTATTCTCCAGGCGGGCTCCTGGTTGCTGACGCTTGAGAAGTATTCCCTTGTTCTCCAAGTGGGCTCCTGACTGCGATGCTTGAAAAGTATTCCCTTGTTCTTCAGGTGGGCTCCTGACTGCGATGCTTGAAAAGTATTCCCTTATTTTCCAGGTGGGTTCCTGACTGGGATGCTTGAAAAGTATTCCCTTATTCTCTAGGTGGGCGCCTGATGGCGATGCTTGAAACGTATTCCCTTGTTCTCCAGGTGGGCTCCTGACTGCTACAAAATAGACATCCAAAGAAAATTTCTGCCCCAATTTGGTGGCTGGGCACATTATGTTATCCAATATTAAAAGTTAAAAGCTAAAATTTGTACTACACTTCCCTTATTCTCCAGGTGGGCTCCTGATTGCTGAACTTTGAAAAGTATTCCCTTGTTCTCTAGGTGGGCTCCTGATTGCTGAATTTGGAAAGTACTCCCTTGTTCTCCAGGTGGGCTCCTGATTGCTGAAAATTTGAAATGTATTCCCTTGTTCTCCAGGTGGGCTCCTGATTGCGACAAAACAGACAAAACAAAGAAAATTTTCTGCCCCAGTTTGATGATTAGGCGCGTTATGTCACCAAATATTAAACTTTGAAAGATAAAATTTGCATTATACTTCCCTTGTTTTCCAGGTGGGTGCCTGACTGCTGAAACTTTGAAATGTCTTCCCTTGTTCTCTAGGTGGGCTCCTGATTGCCGAACTTTGGAAAGTATTCCCTTGTTCTTCAGGTGGGCTCCTGATTGCTGAATTTGGAAAGTATTTCCTTGTTCTCCAGGTGGGCTCCTGATTGCGACAAACCAGTCAAAACAAAGAAAATTTTTTGCCCCAGTTTGATGACTGGGCGCGTTATGTTACCAAATATTAAAACTTGAAAGACAAAATTTGCATTATACTTCCCTTGTTTTCCAGGTGGGTTCCTAATTGCTGAAGTTGAAAAGTATTCCCTTGTTCTCCAGGTGGGTTCCTGATTACTGAACTTGAAAAGTATTTCCTTGTTCTCCAGGTGGGTTCCTGATTGCTGAACTTGAAAAGTATTCCCTTGTTCTCCAGGTGGGCTCCTGACTGCAACAAAATAGACAAACAAAGAAATTTTTCTGCCCCAGTTTGGTGGTTGGGTACAGCATGTTATCAAATATTAAAAATTGAAAGCTAAAATTTGAATTATACTTCCCTTGTTCTCCAGGTGGTCGCCTGACTGCTGAAACTTGAAAGTATTCCCTTATTCTCCAGGTGGGTTCCTGATTGTTGAACTTGAAATGGATTCCCTTGTTCTCCAGGTGCGCTCCTGATTGCAACAAAACAAAGAAAATTTTCTGCCCCTGTCTCAATCAAAGAAAGATTTGTTAATATAAAATGGTGGTTAGCTGCTGGCATTCTTGTTGGTATGTTCCTTCTTTCGGCTTTGCTCCAACTTGTTTCCCTGGACTTGCTTTGAAATGCCTCGACTTCCTGACTGACTTTCAACCCTCTGACTTTGATGACCCAAATGTTCTACCCCGTATTGCTATTTTGTGTTTCTGGCCCCTCTTGTGAAACTTTGCTTCTCCCCCACAGTTATCTGATTAACCCACTGATGGGATCTCCATTGGTCCTTCATGCCTTACTTTCTTTTGATATGTTCCAACCCTGTTGTGCCGCACAACTGGGAGGATGGTAGTTAGCCTTGACATCCTTCTTTTGTTTTTGAACAGAACTGACACTGAAATATCTTATAGACAGACTTCAAGAGAATGAAATGCAATGACCTCGAAGGTTAAGGATATAAAGACTCTGAAAACGGATGATTTGTAATGAAGAGAAAAGGATAGGACTTATCTGAGTGGAACGGCTGGTACCATTGATCGTGCCATGCATTTTGGATTAACCAGCCCAGTCTTCTCAACCAATCAACTTTCAATTGCCATATTTGTTGTTCCATACTTTCATAACCCGCCTTTCACCAAAACCCAAACCTTTCTTGTCTTTCCATGTTTTGAGCAGCTATCAACCACAGACTTGTTTCGTTTACTCATCTGAAAACTCACCTTCGCCTTACGGTGCCCGTGAGGGTTTTCACCAATAAGACTCTCTCATTTTTGATATCTCTCAAAACTCACTTCGCCTTACAGTGCCCGTAAGGGTTTTCACCAATAAGACTCTCTTATTTTTATTTCTCTCAACTCACGTCGCCTTATTTGCCCGTGAGGGTTTTCACCAATAAGACTCTCTCATTTTCGTCTTTTTCCTTCTGGCACCAGAGTGTTGCCCCCAACATGAATCACTTTACCTGCTCGTATTTGCATTTCTTGAAGATTGATCGGAAGGTCTTTCTTTGGACCATAATGTGGCTTTTGGATGGGTGTCGGAAAGAAGGGTATAGAGGCTCAAAATAATTCAACATGGGTTCAAAATTACAACTTTCGGAATTAGATTTCTCACAACGACCACAACTTCTGCCCCAGTTTCTTTCTTGGGGACTTTTAAACTTTTATTTTGTTGTGACTGAACCTCAAGGAGAGGCTGCCTACGTACCCTTTCGGGATCAAGTCAAACGTAGTCCAGGTCATAAAATTACTTCGTTGTTGCGATCTTTCCTTTTCCACTTTTCCTTTTCTTTTCATTTCTTTTCTTTTCCTTCTCTTTTCTTTTCTTTCCTTTTTTTTCTTTTTCTTTTCTCTTCTTTTCTTTTTCACTGTTTTTCTCTTGTTTCTCCATTTACTTTCCCTGCTCGGGTCTTCGAGTTTTGTTATTGATTCCGAAAGAGGGATACGAAATAAAATAGAATAAGGCTCAAAGGGATAACAAAGGATAAAGTGTTTGGATAACAGAACAAAATGCCTTCGTCATTTCAATCTCAAAACATGCCAAATACAATTAGGTACATTTAGATAAAGAAATCATACATAGTATCGCTTGACTGCATCAGAGTTGATAGCCATTTCCACACATTTCCCTTCCACATCTGTTAGATATAATGCACCATTGGACAACACTCGGGTTATAACAAATGGCCCCTACCAGTTGGGGGCGAACTTTCCTTTTGCTTCAGCCCAGTGAGGTAGGATACGCCTCAACACCAATTGCCCTACTTCAAACTTCCGCGGACGCACTTTCTTGTTATATGCTCTTGACATTCTCTATTGGTATAACTGTCCATGACATACTACTGTCAATCTCTTTTTATCAATCAATCTCAATTGTTCCAAATGGGCTTTGACCCATTCATCATCGTCAATTTACGCTTCGGTGATAATCCGAAGGGATGGTATTTCAACCTCCGCAGGTATCACCACCTCCGTACCATATACCAATGAATAAGGAGTCGCCCCTACTGAAGTGCGAACAGTAGAGCGATAGCCTAACAGGGCAAAAGGTAACTTCTCATGCCATTGCCTGGACCCTTCTACTATTTTCCAAAGTATCTTCTTGATGTTTTTGTTAGCTGCATCGATAGCTCCATTCGCCTTAGGACGATATGGGGTGGAATTGCGGTGCGTGATCTTAAATTGCTGACATGTCTCCGTCATTAGATGGTTGTTGAGATTGGCACCATTGTCTGTGATAATCATCTTCGGGATTCTGAATCGACAAATGATATTTGAATGCACAAAATCAACCACTGCCTTCTTGGTTACCGATTTGAAAGTTTTCGCTTCAACCCACTTAGTGAAGTAATCAATGGCTACCAGAATAAACCTGTGCCCATTGGACGCTGCTGGCTCGATTGGCCCAATGACATCCATTCCCCAAGCAACGAAGGGCCATGGTACCGACATTGTATGCAACTCTGATGGTGGAGAATGGATCAAATCTCCGTGTACCTGGCATTGATGACACTTGCGCACGAAACTGATACAATCCCGTTCCATAGTAAGCCAATAATAACCTGCTTGGAGAATCTTCTTTGCCAATACATATCTACTCATATGAGGTCCACAAACTCCCGCATATACCTCGGTCATGATAGTTGTAGCCTGTTTAGCATCCATGCACCTCAATAAACCAAGATCTGTGTTCTTTTGTACAACACTCCTCCATTGAAAAAAATTCCGCTTGCCAAGCGTCTAATGGCTCTCTTTTGATCCCCCGTGGCCTGTGCCGGATATACTCCCATTCTGAGGTATTCTTTGATATCATGAAACCATGGCTCACCATCAAGCTCTTCTTTCACCATATTACAATAGGCATGCTGATCTTGGACCTGAATCTGTAATGGGTCCACCTAAGCCTTATCTGGATGATGTAACATCGACGCCAAAGTAGCCAAAGCGTCCGCAACTTCATTATGGATCCTTGGAATATGCCTGAAATCTATTGAC
>MDKF010688656.1:0-17591 GCA_026770625.1 Nicotiana glauca | reverse complement strand
CCCATACTCTTAAGACTAAGCAGACCATATAAAACAGAGTTAATTTTAAGCACTATTTAGCTAAAATTGGTGTCCCAATTTACCGTTAAAATAATTAGGTGGCGACTCTCTTTAATTAATTAACCTTCAGAATTACCAATATGTTATGCTCTAGTTTGACCCGTGTTAAAATGGGGTATAACACCTTCTTGGTTACCGACTTGAAAGTTTTAGCTTCAACCCACTTGGTGAAATAGTCTATGGTTACCAGAATGAACTTATGACCGTTGGAAGCTGCCGGCTCGATGGGTCCAATGACATCTATTCCCCATGCAACAAAGGGCCATGGTGCTGACATCGTGTGTAATTCTGTTGGTGGAGAATGAATCAGATCTCCGTGTATCTGACACTGATGGCATTTTCGTACGAAACCGATACAATCACGCTCCATAGTGAGCCAATAATACCCTGCTCGAAGAATCTTTTTCGCCAATACATATCCGCTCATATGGGGTCCATAAACTCCAGAATGTACCTCTGCCATAACTGTCGCGGCTTAACTAGCATCTATACATCTCAGCAACCCCAAGTCTGGTGTTCTTTTGTATAACACTCCTCCACTAAGGAAAAATCCATTTGCATCGTCGAACGGCTCTCTTTTGATCTCCGGTGGCTTGCTCTTGGTATATTCCCATCCTGAGGTACTCCTTGACGTCATAGAACCATGGATCGCCATCAATTTCTTTCTCTATCATGTTACAATAAGCATGCTGATCACGGACCTGAATATGCAGTGGCTCAACATGAATTTTGTTTGGGTGATGCAACATTGATGCTAATGTAGCCAAAGCATCGGCAACCTCATTATGAACTCTTGGTATATGCTTAAACTCCACTAATCGAAAACGTTGACATAGATCGTGCAAACATTGTTGATATGGTATGAGCTTCAGATCTCGTGTTTCCCATCCTCCTTAAATTTGATGTACCAGGAGGTCCGAGTCTCCCAAGACCAAAACATCCTGGGCATCCATATCCGCAGCTAACCGCAAGCCCAAAATGCATGCCTCATACTCAACCATGTTGTTGGTACAATAGAAATGCAGCTGAGCCGTAACAGGATAATGATGTCCTGTTTCGGAAATAAGTACCGCTCCTATTCCAACTGCCTCCGCATTTGCCGGTCCATCAAAGAAAAGCTTCCACCCTGGTTCCTCGATCAACTCCAGCTCGTCGACATGCATCACTTCTTCATCAGGAAAATACGTCCTTAATGGCTCGTATTCTTCATCAACCGGATTCTCAGCCAAGTGATCGGCTAATGCTTGGGCTTTCATTGCCGTCCTCGTCACATAGACGATGTCGAATTTTGTGAGCAATATTTTCCATTTCGCCAATCTCCCTGTGGGCATAGGCTTCTGGAAAATATACTTCAGTGGGTCCAGACGAGATATGAGGTAAGTAGTATAAGATGACAAATAATGTTTCAACTTATGTGCCACCCAAGTTAGGGCACAACATGTCTTCTCAAGTTGAGTGTACTTAACCTCACAAACCGTAAACTTCTTGCTGAGATAATAGATGGCTTGCTCCTTCCTGCCGGTGACGTCATGTTGCCCCAGTACACAGCCAAACGAGTTTTCCAAAACTGTTAGATAAAGAATCAGAGGTCTCCCTGGTTCAGGTGGAACCAACACAGGTGGATTTGATAAATACCCCTTGATCTGGTCAAATGCTTCCTAATATTTTGTCGTCCATTCTACCACAACATCTTTCTTCAGTAGCCGAAAAATAGGCTCACAAGTCGTCGTGAGTTGAGCGATAAACCTGCTGATATAATTCAACCTTCCCAACAGACTCATTACTTCTGTTTTGTTCTTCGGCGGTGGCAATTCTTGGATGGATTTAATCTTTGAAGGGTCCAACTCAATGCCTCGCCGACTGACTATGAATCCCAACAGCTTTCCAGATGGAACACCAAATGCACATTTTGCAGGGTTGAGCTTAATATCATACCTTCAAAGTCTTCAGAAAAACTTCCTTAGATCTCCTATGTGGTCTGCCTGACATTTGGATTTTATAATCACATCATCCACGTATACCTCAATATCTTTGTGTATCATATCGTGAAACACATTAGTCATTGCCCTCGTGTACGTTGCTCCAGCATTCTTCAAACCAAATGGCATTACCCGATAGCAATAAATTCCCCACGGCGTGATGAAAGCCATCTTCTCTGCATCTTCCTCGTCCATCAAAATCTGATGATACCCAGCATAGAAATCCACAAAAGACCCGATCTCACGCTTGGCACAATTATCGATCAAGATATGGATGTTGGGTAACGGGAAGTTATCCTTTGGGCTTGCTCTGTTCAGATTGCGGTAGTCGACACATACCCGGATTTTTCCATCTTTCTTCGGCACTGGCACCACATTAGAAAACCAATCAGGATATCGAGTAACCTGAATAACCTTTGCATTCAGCTGTTTGGTTACTTCCTCCTTAATCTTCACACTCATGTCTGTTTTGAACTTCCTCAATTTCTGCTTGACGGGAGGGCATGCCGGGTTAGTGGGCAATTTGTGAACCACTAAATCGGTGCTTAAACCCGGCATGTCATCGTATGACCATGCAAACACATCCTTGAACTCAATAAGTGCTTTGATTAATTCTTCCCTGATGTTCGGTTCAATGTGGATGCTTATTTTAGTTTCCCGAATGTCATTCGCATCCCCCAAATTAATGGCTTCCGTATCATTTAAGTTGGGCTTGGCTTTCTCTTCGAATTGGCTTAACTCTCTGTTAATTTCCTCCAAGGCTTCATCCTCATCGTATTCCGACTCATCATTATATTCTACCTCTTGCATTACCAGTTCAGAATTAGATTGATTTTTTAGACTAGGTTGAAGATCAGTCGTACATGCCATGTCATTGAGACCGGTATAAAGAAAACTGTTCATAAAAGGAAAGAAGAAAACAAAATTAAAACAAAATAAAGAAGAAACTTTCATTGATTGAAGTACGAGATAACAAGGTTTCACACTTTTGATGAGTACAAAAATAAAAGAAAACTGGATTACAACCCTGGAATAATCCAGCTAAACATTAAGAAAAAAAATCAAAGCCTACTACCAAGACTCCTTCTGCATGGGCAGAGGAGTAGTCATCCAATTGTTGACCTTGACCTTAGGCCCTAAAAAATACACCTCCGCCTTGCTGGATCCTTCCCCAGCTTCTATCACATTGACTTCCGCGAATAATCTTTAAAAACCTTCATCTAAATCTCCATTTACACCAATCAGTGGCCCTGTAAGCTTGGACAACAATTTCCTTTTGATGCTCGGCCTGACAAAAGATCGGGACAGGCGTGGGATTGGCTTGGGAAGGACCCATGCCCTTTTCTTCATCTTCTTGGCCCGTCGCACATCCGCCACCGTAGGCTTGAACCCTAACCCAAAGGTATCCATATTCTTGGGCAAAGAAACCGGTTGAATAATACCCTGAAGATCAACCCCCAAACCTTTGCCTGGCACAAACCCATTTTTCAGCATCTCCGAAGCCACCATGACAGTTGCAGCCTTCCGTCGTCCCTTTCGGAAACATTCGGCTATTTTTTGATAAAAAGGCACCGCCCAACTTATTAAAATTTGACAATTTTGGTGATTTTTGCAAAATGGGTAGTTGGACCCGACGAGGGTTGCCTACGTATCTCACACCTTGTGAGAATTAAACCGACGTAGTTCGCTAAGAAAATAACTAATTTCGAAATCAGGATTCTTTTCTTTTGTTTTTCAAATAAATCAAAATAAAACATATCCTTTTTCTTTAAAATTTCAGCAGAGTTTCGACGCTATTTGGACAATGGTTTTTTTTTTTCAAAAGAAAGGTAATTAACTCTCTTCACTACTTTTTTTTTCAAATTTTCCCGATGTTCACGATCGGTCAGCATGCAAGTCCGAGGCAAATAAAATGCGTAAAGCAAACAGGATGCAGCGGGATAGTCTTTTTCATTTCAGGTCATTTGTCCTAGATGGACCCAACCCCTGTGTTGAGTCCCCTAAGTCAAATGTACATGATGCAAATAAACGTTCCTACTAGGGATCCGGCATGAAGTCAAGTTATTCTAGATCTCAAAACCTGGGTTAATTGTTCTAGACTTGGCTTACCCGAGCGGACAACTCGAGCCAAGGATGGGAACTGCGTACCGGTAACCAAAAGATCATCCGATTTTGCAACTCCTCCGAATCCTCGTTCTATTTCGGGATATGACACTAACAGAAAGAAGTCACGACCAGCATGCACTCCTCAGAGGTGAAAAGAGAAGGGTTTCGGCACAGTTTTATATGTACAGTTCAAATAATATCAAAGCGGTGAAAGCATCATTTAGCACATTAGGCCCAAGCATGTAACAAAATCATATAATATACTAGCCAAATACAATACATATACCAAGCTCGAATTTCTAACCCTGAACTAGTGGTTCTGGGTTTTGATTTTTATCCCCAGTGGAGTCGCCAGAGCTGTCACACCTCCTTTTTACGCTGTCGCACCCCGCGAAGGGCGTGGTAAAGGGAGTTTGGATTTGGGATGAGGAAAGTGAGGGGAACCTAGGGTGTAAATTTGGTGGTCATCAGAGGTGATGCCACCAGACACGGCGGAGGGGCTGTTAGTTTTTTGGATATTCGAGAAACTCAAGTGGGTTTCGGAGAAAACTAATGGCGGATTGGAGATGGGGAAGTTATGGCAAAAAGATGGTGTAAATTTGGGGCTATTTGGACCACCGGAACCGCCATGAGGCAATTTTCGGTGGGCGGAGTACGGTGGCTGGAGGCGGAGGAAGATGGGGTGTCTCTGAACGTTAGAGACGACGATGGGGGGAGGGTTGGATTGGGGGGGCTGGGTAAGAGATTAGGCTTATATACTAGATTAGGGGATCAATCCAGACCTTTGGATCAAATGGAACCAACGATCCAGATTGAACAGGGGAGGGTAAACGGTGTCGTTTGATTTAATGAAGGGCCGGAACGGGTTGGGTAATGGGTCGGGTGGTTTAAACGGGTAAGGGAGATGGGATTTGGACCGTTGGATTGATTGGGATGGACGGTTTGGATTAACACACCTGAAATGGCGTCGTTTTAATGATGTTGGGGACGGACTGGACCGTTTGATCTAATGAAATCAACGGTCCAGATCGAGTGTGACTAAAACAACGTCGTTTAGACGTCTTTGAAGCTTGGTCAATTGGAACGGGTTAAGAGGGTGTTTTTGGGCTTGGATTTGGTCAATTTTTAATGGCCCAGTCTGATTTCTTTGTATTTTGCTCTCTTTTCTTTTCTTTTCTTTTCTTAAACTAATCTTCAAAATCAAACCTAAAAATCCTAATTTAAAATGTAAAACCAAAAATTAACTTTAAAAAATGCTAATTAACTCTTAAAATAATGATCACACAAAATTAAACACCAATTAAAAGTAAAAATTACACAATTTGGACATTAAATGCTAAAATGCGAATTACATTATTTTTTGTAATTTTTTTATTTTTGTAAAACAATCTTAATTACTCTTAATTATCGAAAAATATAAAATTAAATCCTAGAATGCAAAGGCAACACATTTTTTCTGTACTTTCATCAATTTAAACAAATAATCACGCACACACAAACGCCAATAATAAGAGAAAATAAAACAAAATCCACAATAATTGCAAACGACATAAAATTATTTTATTTTGAATTTTCTGGGAGTAGTTCTCATAGGGCAAAAATCACATGCTCACAGATGGTAGGGTGATTGCCTACACATCCAGACAGTTGAAGATACACGAGAAGAATTATCCTGTCCATGATCTTGAGTTAGCTGACATTGTTCATGCCCTGAAGATTGGGCGCCATTATCTGTACGGTGTGCCTTGTGAGATCTATACTGACTATCGGAGCTTGCAGCACTTATTCAATCAAAAGGATCTAAATTTGCGCCAGAGGAGGTGGTTGGAGTTGTTGAAGGATTATGACATTACTATTCTATATCATCCGGGCAAGGCCAATGTAGTGGCTGATGCCTTGAGTCGCCGGGCAGAGAGTTTGGGGAGTTCGGCATATTTACCAGCATCAGAGAGGCCTATGGCGATGGATGTTCAGGCTTTAGCTAGCCAGTTTGTGAGATTGGATCTTTCGGAGCCCAGCTGGGTTCTAGCTTGTGTGATTTCTTGGTCTTCTTTATTTGATCGTATCAGGGAGCGGCAGTATGATGACCCTCATTTGCTTGTCCTTAAGGATAGGGTTCAGCATGGTGATGCTAGAGATGTGACCATTAGCGAGGATGGAGTATTGAGGATGCAGAGTCGGGTTTGAGTACCCAATGTTGATGGGCTATGGGAGCTGATTCTAGAGGAGGCCCATAGTTCGCAGTACTCCATCCATCCGGGTGCCGCGAAGATGTATTAGGACTTCAGGCAGCACTATTAGTGGAGGCGGATGAAGAAAGATATAGTTGGGTTTGTAGCTCGGTACCTCAATTGTCAGCAGGTGAAGTATGAGCACCAGAGACCAGGTGGATTGCTCCAACAGATAGAGATTCTGGAGTGGAAGTGGGAGCGTATCACCATGGATTTTGTATCTGGACTCCCACGGACTTTGAAGAAGTTCTATGCCATTTGGGTTATTGTGGATCGGCTGACCAAGTCCGCTCATTTCATTCCTGTGTGTACCACTTATTCTTCGGAGCGGTTGGCGGAGATTTATATCCGGGATATTGTCCGTCTGCATGGTATTCCAGTTTCTATCATTTCAGACAGAGGTACTTAGTTCACATCGCGGTTCTGGAGTACCCGTGCAGCAGGAGTTAGGTACTCGGGTGGAGTTGAGCACATCATTTCACCCTCAGACGGACGGGCAATCCGAGAGCACTATTCAGATTCTTTATCATATCCTCTGTGTGTGTGTGATGGAGTTTGGGGGTTCTTGGGATCAGTTCTTGACATTGGCGGAGTTTGCTTACAATAACAGTTATCAGTCTAGCATTCAGATGGCACCGTATAAGGCCTTGTATGGTAGGCGGTATAGATCTCTGGTGAGTTGGTTCGAGCCGGGTGAGGCTAGGTTATTGGGAACAGATTTGGTTTAGGATGCTTTAGAGAAGGTTAAGGTGATTCAAGATAGGATCTGTACAGCCCAGTCCAAAAAGAAGAGTTATGCAGATCGAAAGGTTCGTGATGTTTCTTATATGGTTGGAGAACGAGTACTACTTCGGGTTTCGCCTATAAAAGGTGTTATGAGATTTGGGAAGAAAGGGAAGCTGAGTCTGAGGTTTATTGGCCTTTTTGAGATATTGAGGCGAGTTGGGGAGGTTGCTTATGAGCTTGCCTTACCTCCCAGCCTGGTAGGGGTTCATCCGGTATTTCATGTTTCGATGCTCTGGAGGTATCACGGCGATCCGTCGCACGTGTTGGAGTTCAGTTCAGTCCAGCTGGACAAGGATCTATCTTATGTTGAGGAGCCAGTGGCTATATTGGAAAGGCAGGTCAGAAAGTTGAGATCAAAGAACATTGCTTTAGTAAAGGTTCAATGGCGGGGTCAGCCGGTCGAGGAGGCGACCTGGGAGATCGAGCAGGATATGCGCAGCCATTACCCTCATCTTTTCACTACTTCAGGTATGTCTCTATGCTCATTCGAGGACGAACGGATGTTCAAGTGTAGGAGGATGTAACGACCCAGCCGGTCGTCTTAAGAAATAATGCCCCGATCCCCTATTAACTGTTTCCCCCAAGTTTATTTATGCTATTTTGGTTTGTCGGGACGTTCAGTTTTGAGTTTCGGAGAGTTTTGGGACACTTAATCCCTAAATGAGAGCTTAAGTGTTGGAAAGTGGTCCGTAGTCGGAACAGTGTGAAGACGGCCTCGGAATGGAAATCTGATGGTTCCGTTAGCTCCATTGGGTGATTTTGGGGTTGGGAGCGTATTCGGTGTGTTTTGGAGGCCCGGAGCTAATTTAGGCTTAAAATGCCGAAGTTTGAATTTTTGAAAACTCTGGTTCGATAGTGAGATTTTGATCTGAGGGTCGGAATGAAATTCTAGAAGTTCTAGTAGTTCTGTCATGTCATTTGAGATGTGTGTGTAAAATTTCAGGTCATTTGGACGGGGTTTGGTAGACTTTTTTTATCCAAAATGTATTTTTAGAGTTTTTGGAAATTTTAAGCTTGAATTCGATAAAAAATAGGTGTTTTGATATTGTTTATGGCGTTCCGAAGGTTGGAACAAGTTTGAATGATGTTATGGGATATGTTTATAGGTCTGTTTCAGGTCCTGAGGGCCTCGGGTGTGTTTCGGATGCTCAACGGGTCATTTTAGTACTTATAAAATTGCAAAAAATCTGTCAGCTGATATCCTTCTTCGCGTTCGCGTGTCCTCCTTCACGTTCGTGAAGAGTAATCTTGGAGGAGGACCTGATACCCTTCGCATTCGCGTTAGAACTCCCGCGTTTGCGAAGCTTTACCTTTTTTCCCCTTCGCATTCGCATCCTAGCCCTCACGTTCGCGTAGTATTATTTGAGCGAGATTTCGAGGGGTTTTGAGAGATATCGATTGGGTAACGATTATAAACTCCTTTTTGCTTGTAACCCACTAATCTAAGCATGAATTCCTCCTTTAATTTCAGATTTTGAAAGAAAAATTTGATAAAACTTCATAGGCTGAATTATTGAGTTTTGATGGGGATTTTGACATCCGATTTGAGAGATTTTTATATGGTTAGACTCGTGTGAGTGTGAGGATTCTGAAAATATTAATTTCACCCGATTATGAGACGTTGTCCTATGGGGCATTTTGGTTATTTCACCTAATTTCACGTCTTAGCTTTGAATTAAATCATAGAATCAGTTACTTGAAATGTTATTTACATTATGTAATTGAATTGAATAGATACGGGCCATTTGGAGTCGGATACTCGCGGCAAAGGCATGGTTTCTAGTTGACTTTGAGTCGGTTCGAGGTAAGTGTCTTGTCTAACCTTGTGTGAGGAATCTTTTCCCTTAAGATATGATATTTGGTAATTGAATGCCTTGTATGTGAGGTGACGAGAGCGTACTTGAGCGAATTGTTGGAAATCCGATTTTACTTTAAGTATTCAAACTGAGTTCTTTTCTTACTTGCTTTATTCTACTTGCAAATATAGCCTGCGTTAGTTTAGAATAGTATGCTTAGTTGAATTAATTGCCTATTTGCTTAAATTATCTTAATTGCATTATGTGAAGCATGTTAGGATAGTATTTATTGTTTACTGATTCCGGACTTAGTATTTATTTTGATATCCTAGAGTTGTTGTTGTGTGTTTACATTTGGACTATGGGACGGTATCCCGGGAGATCCCCCATGCGTAATTATGATCTGGACTGAGGTTCGGGATACCCGGAGATCCCCGACACTTATATATTGAGGATACCAAGAGATTCTAGGGATACCAAGAGATCCCTTGCACAGTTATTGAGGATACCAAGAGATCCTCGTGATACCAAGAGATCTCTGGCATATTTATTGAGGATACCAAGAGATATCATCTTTGTTACGAACAGTATTTCCTTGTAGTTTGCCTTATTCTCTATTTCTGTTATTGCACTCTTATTATACTGTGTAGACCCTTATTATTGACTCTCAATTTTACTGCTTATTGCCTTATCACTTCATTATATATATGTTTATCTCAGTATGGCCATGACCTTCCTCATCACTACTCAACGGAGGTTAGGCTTGGCACTTACGTAGTACCGCTGTGGTGTAGTCATCCCTTTCAGCACATATTTTTCATGGGCAGATCTAGGTACCTCTACTCAGGCGTATCATCCTTGAGGCAGAGAGCATTTTGGAGACTTCGAGGTACATCTGCCGTGTCCGCAGGCCGAAGAGTCTCTTTCTTTATTCTATCTTGTAATGTTAGCCCTTTCTATCGTACTATTGATGTAGGCGTTTCTGGAGATTAGAGCATTTTACTGTATTTCTTCTAGCTTGTATTCTGGTGAGTTTTCAGGTTTTGGGATAGTATTTTGTAGAAATTTGAGATATTGTGTTTTATGTGCCAAGTGGCATTTTTCATTTCATTTCCTTTTGTTAATTATTGGTTTAAGTTATAATTTCCGCAAGGTTTCTATTATTTTTTGGCACTTGTTAGACTTACCTAGTCGTAGTGACTAGGTGCCATCATGACAGTTCATGGAGAGCGAACTAGGGTCGTGACAATCACAAATTAGACAAAATGGAGAATCTTGAAACCGAGATAAAGATCCACGAAATGAAATAAACCATGAAAAATATGCACGGATAGAATATAGAAGAGAAGTAGATGAATGATTGAGAGAAACCATTGAAACTAAAGTGGGTAGAGGGTCGTACCTTTTTCCAGTGAAGAAGATGAAGTGGTTGGACATTAGACAATGGAAAATATAAAAGAAAAGCAACAAACGGTAACGTAAAAAGTTGAGCACGTGGAGAACAAAAGGACACATGTGGTCCACTTTCAATGGGTATTGTATTAATATAATAATGGGTCCATGTTCTAGAATTATCCATGTATGAAATTACCAAAATACCCTTGGTCGTCCAAGGAACCTTTGCTTTAAATCAAGAAAAAAAAAGAGGAAGACCAAGAGGAATCCGGCATAAATAGAAAAAAAATATAACAAAAAAATTTAGAAAATCACTTTAATTGCTATTACTAACAATCCCAATAACAAAGAAAAAGTGCTAAAAGTACTCTCTGTCGATGTATTTTAACACATGCATGGTTGGAAAAATATAGGAAAGACAAATAATATCTACCCCTGCCTTTTTCTAGTGAGAAATTTGAAAAGTGACAAATGAAACCCAAAAAGGAGTACCAAAAGTATTTTAAAAAAAAAGTAACCAGAAGAACATTAAACGGAAAGGAAAAGAATCTTGCAAAAATTTACCCACAAAATGAAAGCTAGAGAATCACAAATTAGACAAAATGGAGAAGCTTCAAACCGAGATAGAGATCCACGAAATGAAATAAACCATGAAAGAAATGCACTAATAGAATATAGAAGCAAATTAGATGAATGAGAGGGAGAAACCATTGAAACTGAAGTGGGTAGAGGGTCATACCTTTTTCCAGTAAAGAAGAGGAAGTGGCTAGACATTAGACAATGGAAGTGTATAAGAAAAGCAATTAATGGTAAAGTAAAAAGTTGTGCACGAGGAGAAAAAAAGGAAACATGTGGTCCACTTTCAATGGGTCTTGTATTAATATAATAATGGGTCCAGATTCTAGAAATATCCATGTATAAAATTACCAAAATATCCTTGATCGTCCATGGAACCTTTGCTTTAAAGAAATTAAGAAAAAAAAGAAAAAAGAAAAAGAGGAAGACCAAGAAGCTACTTTAACTGCCAAAGGAGCGGGGCAACTCGAGTTAGACGAGAGGCAGGGATGTAATTTCAAAGAGGCTCGACCGGACCCAAGATCCGGACAGAGAATCCAGCATAAATAAAAACAAAGACATGACGAAAATTTTTTGGAAATCACTTTAATTGTTATTACTAACAATCCCAATAACAAAGAAAAAGCGCTAAAATTGTTCTCTGCCGCTGTATTTTAACACATGCATGGTTGGAAAAACATAGGAAAGACAAATAATATACATCTCCCTGCCTTTTTTTGGTGAGAAATTTGAAAAGCGACAAATGAAACCCAAAAAGGAGTACAAAAGTATTAAAAAAAACTAGAAGAAAATTAAACGGAAAGGAAAAGAATGTTGCAAAAATTTACCCACAAATTGAAAGATTAGAGAATCACAAATTAAACAAAATGGAGAACCTTGAAACCGAGATAGAGATCCACGAAATAAAATAAACCATGAAAGAAATGCACTGATACAATATACAAGAGAAGTAGATGAATGAGAGAGAGAGAAACCATTGAAACTGTAGTGGGTAGAGGGTCATACCTTTTTTCAGTGAAGAAGATGAAGTGGCTAGACATTAGACAATGGAAAGTGTAAAAGAAAAGCAATAAATGGTAAAGTAAAATGTTGAGCACTTGGAGAACAAAAGGACACATGTGGTACACTTTCAATGGGTCTTGTATTAATATAATAATGGGTCCAGGTTCTATAAATATTCATATATAAAATTACCAAAATACCCATGGTGAACGCAGGGGTAGGCTTGAGCAAATGGACATTGGGGACAATGAAGATACAACACAAGGAAAGTGACTACTATTGCAATCAAACAACTTGGGAAGAATTTGATGTGCAAAATGGCTACGGATGCAACACACGTGCTAACAAAATGAACCGGGCTTCGTTTTGACTGAAAGACAATGCGGAAATACTAATAATTGGACTAGCTTTTAATTTGGCAAATTTTATTAGTCATATGTTTAATTCATGGGCTAGGCATGCTTCTCATGGGCTAATTTTATTATACAATGACTAGTAGTACTTGTGATATCAATTTTGAGTAATCTACTAAATTTTGATAATAGGGTACATGTATTTAATAAAGTTTATGCTTTACATTTCGTAGGGAAAAAAAACACCCTTGGTCATCCAAGGAACCTTTGCTTTAAAGAAATCAAGAAAAAAAAAAAGAGGAAGACCAAGAGGAAACTAGCATAAATAGGAAAAAAGACATGATGAACAAATTTAGGAAATCACTTTAATTGCTATTACTAACAATCCCAATAACAAAGAAAAAGCGCTAAAATTGCTATTTGTCGCTGTATTTTAACACATGCATGGTTAGAAAAATATAGGAAAGACAAATAATATCCATCTCCCTGCCTGTTTTTAGTGAAAATTTTGAAAAGCGGCAAATAAAACCCAAAAAGGAGTACCAAAAGTATTTTGAAAAAAAAGGCAACCAGAAGAAAATTAAACGGAAAGGAAAAGAATCAAGCAAAAATTTACCCACAAATTGAAAGCTTAGAGTGTAACGACCGAACCGGTCGTTTCATGAGTTACTGCTCTATTTTCCCTATTTTTGCTTTTTTATGCTTTGTTTACCCGTGTTATGTGGTATCGGATTAGTCGATTCGGATCCGGAATGATTTTGTAAGGTTTGAGACACTTAGTCTCTTTTGAGTAAGCTTAAGTTGAAAAAGTCAACCAGATGTTAACTTATGCAAAAAAAAAAGGACTCGGATGTGAGTTCTAATGGTTTGGATAGATTCAGGAAGTGATTTGGAATTTAGGAGCGTGATCGGAATATGTTTTAGAGGTCCGGGTAGAGTTAGGCTTGAATTGGCAAAATTGGGATTTTGGCATTTTCTTGTTGATAGGTGAAATTTTGTTATAGGGGTCGAAATGAAATTTCAAGAGTTGCAGTAGGTCCATTGTATCATTTGGGATTCGTGTGCAAAATTTCAAGTCATTCGGACGAGGTTTGATAGGTTTTTTTATCAAAAGCGGAATTTGGGAGTTTTTGAAATTCTTAGGCTTGAATACGAAGCAAATTTGGTATTTTGATGTTGTTTTTAACGTTCCAAAGGTTGGAACAAGTTTTAATGATGTTATGGGATAGGTTGACATGTTTGGTTTAGGTCCCAAGGGCCTCGGGTGAGTTTCGAATGGTTAAACGGATCATTTCATATTGAAGGAAATTGCAGAAAATCTGCTGTTAGTATTGCAAGCATTTGGCCTTTGCATTTGCGAAGGGTTAAAATGTGAGGTTGTGAAATTCGTCTTCGCGTTCGCAAATGTGATCCCGCAATCGTGAAGGGTCGAGGTCTATGGTCATCGCGTTTGCGAGTGTCTTGCCGTGTTCACATAGAGGAAGTGAGCAGGTGGGGTCCTGGAGGGTTTGTTCTTCGTGTTCGCGATGGTTTGTGAAGCAAAGTTCGCGATAAAGGAAAAATGGTCAACATAATTTTGTGCTTCGCGAACGCGAGGCGTTGACCGCATTCGCGAAGAAGGATTTTGAATAGCTGGGCAGAATGTTTTAAAAAGGCCATATCCGCGAATTTTACTCCAAGTTTCACCATTGTTGGCCGATTTTAGAGCTATTTGAAGAAGATTGAAAAGGGAATCAAGGGAAAACACTTGGAGGTAAGATTTATGGACTTAATACTCAATCCTAATGTCATTTCTACCTAATTAATCATGGAATTTGTAGAATTTAAGTCTAAATATTGAAGAAACTTGGGCTTGTAATTGGAGACCTAAAATTAGGGATTTGAGGGGTCATTTGTGGTTGGATTTATGTGATTTTGATATGAATGAACTCGGGGAGTGATAAGGAGTTTATTGATGTAATTTTTATCGAATTCCGAGACATGGTCCCAGGGGTCGAATTTGGCCAATTTTGGGATTTGTGTTGTAATTTGATTACTTTCGAGTGGGCTTTGTTTCCTTAACATATTTTGATGGTTATGTATTGATTTTGGTTAGATTTAGAGCATCTAGAGGCCGATTCGAGAGGCAAAGGCATCGCAGGCTATAGTTTGGACCGGATAGAGGTGAGTAATGATTGTAAATGTTGTCCTAAGTGTATGAAACCCTGAATTTTATATAATTGTGCTATTTCGAGGTGACGCACATGCTAGATGACGAGCGTGGGATAGTGTACTATTGGGGATTGTGACTTAGTCCGTCCCAAATTAAACCCCTATGTACTTACCCCCAATGGTCTATTCTATACATGGTGTTCTTTCCTTAAATAATTTATGCCCATTACCGTTTGAATTTGACTCCTTAATTAAAGGAAATCCTTAACACTGATTTGATTTTAATTAACACATAGTTCTATAATTACTGTTGAACTATGATTCCTGACTTATTTTTCACCTGCTTTCAAACTATAAAAATCTTTCTCTTTCATTAACACAAACACATACGAGCACCCTAAGTTCTAAAATCACTGACACATGAACACTCTTAGTTTCTGAACTCACACTCATACTCAAAATATTCTCTCTTGCTACTCGTACTGTGGCCTGTCTTCAAAGTCCTGCTACTTGCTTTTTACTGTATTTTTGCTCCTTTGAACTGGTACGTCCTGATTAAGGTTTCAGCATCACCACAATATTATCACGACCCCAAACCAATGGGCCACGACTGTCACCCGGTACCTTACTCAACCGAGTACTAACGTAACGTATCTTTTTTATTACATCATCATATACATGTGACATACGGGCCTATTAAGCCAACATGATCCTTTATAAACTCAAAAAATAGGCCGATAAGGTCGTACAATCTTTTATGTACAAGACATATGTGTACAAGCCTCTGAGAATACATAAATTTTATAAGGTCGGGACAGAGTCCCCCCATACCAAACAATACGTGTCTAGATCATACTAACTAAACGAGCAACTCCGAAGCAAATGGAGCACACCAACATCTTTCGCTGAGCTGATAGCTTACTTGGAGGTTGGCCTCCATTTGGGCTCCATAATATATGGTTGGAAAGATAACTCAAAGGGCTACAACTTTCATGTTTTACGTTTTTCCAAATTCTAAGCGGAACAGTGTGCAAAATGCAGTAGAAAGTGCACCGGTCCGCGCCGCGGTTTGAGGCAGTGCCTTCCGCGGTTGGCCGCGGTCCGCCGCGGTTTGCCGCGGTCCAGGCGTAAAATATTGTCCTTTTTTGCCTAGGAGAAGGTATAATTGTTTGGGCCCGACCCTAATTGGTATATATACATGGGAAAACTTTATTTTTGAGGGGGGAGACATATTTTTGACACAAATTAGACTTAAGGAGGCAAGAACACATTGAGAGCAAGGAGGGGAATTCTTCAACAAGTTTTTCCTTCCTATTCCTATTTTTCATTGTTGGTTATGATTTTTAGTATTGTAGTTTTACTTAGTATTATGAATAGCTAATTCGTTTTCTAGGGTTTTGGTGAAACCCGTTGGGGATGATTTGGATGTTATACTAATATAGTTTTGAATTGGTTGTTTATCTCTATTTGTTCAACTACATTTTGATTGTGGTTAATTGAAAGGATACTCAATTAGCCGTTCCTATTTATTATGTATCTACTCGAGAGAGAGTGCATATTTAGGTAGTCATTTGAAAAACATCACTCCCGGAGTATAGACCAGAGTCATAACCGAGGGTTTTGAGGTTGGATTAGAGATAACGATACCTCGGGTGCAATCTAAGTGAATTGTAATATGAATATAGCTAGCGTAGCTTGAGAGAGTGCGTATAGTAAATTATCATAATTGCTTGAGAGAGATTTATGGTAGCTAGAGAGTTCATGATTGATAGAGACAACTAAGTCGAAGCTATAAGAAATATACAACCAAGGAAATCAACAACGTGGGAAACCATTACCTTATAACTTTATTTCAATTGTTTACAATTCAAGCATAGTTAGTTTTCATCTGTTTATTTATTTTCAATCTTGTCATCATAGTGATATTAAACAAATACAACTAAGCCTTAGTTCTCTGTGGGATTCGACTCCGGACTTGTAAACCGGATTATATTTGCAACGACCGCTTATCCTTTTTAGGACTAGAGTTGGGCGTGATCAATTTTCCACCTGCAACCTCCTTCAAACCCCCCTTCTCTCTCAATTCTCTCTCAATCCCCTCTCAAACCCTAGTTGCCGCCCTCAACTACCACCTGAAAATCTCACAAATCCATGCTTCCAAAGCCATTAAATGCATGTATCTACCTCATATAACTCCTACATGCTCGATTATCATAGTTTCAAAGTCAAACCTTGAAGAAGCTTGGCCCAGATTTTGGTCGATCTCAATTTTTATGGTTGTTTTCGGTCATCTTTGACCTTGCTCCGGCCAGCCATGGCTATTCAAGCCTGATTCTTGACTTCTTCTCCTTAGAACGATGACTTTCCAAGCCTTTCTCACCATCTGGGGTTCTTCTGAAACCCTAATTTTTTAGGTTCTTCTGATTTCTTTCATATATGTTTAGATCTGTGTTTACCCTAAGCTTCTAAACGTTTTTCTCAAGGTTTCTTTCAAAACTTTACCTTCAGAACCTTATCTTTTCCGATTTATGGGTTTGTTAAGTTATTTCGAAGCTTTCTCTGATTTTTAAACATGTGTCTTTATGTTGTTCTTCTGCTAGAATGTGCATGTTGACCTTGCTCCGGCCAGCCATGGCTATTCAAGCCTGATTCTTGACTTCTTCTCCTTAGATCGATGACTTTTCAAGCCTTTCTCACCATCTGGGGTTCTTCTAAAACCCTAATTTTTTATGTTCTTCTGATTTATTTCATATTTGTTTAGATCTGTGTTTACCCTAAGCTTCTGAACGTTTTTCTCAAGGTTTGTTTCAAAACTTTACCTTCAGAACCTTATCTTTTCCGATTTATGGGTTTGTTAAGTTATTTCGAAGCTTTCTCTGATTTTTAAACATGCGTCGTTATGTTGTTCTTCTACTGGAATGTGCATGTTAAAGGTCTTTTTTCCCTTTTGAGATTTTTTGAATTTATTTAGTTAGTATTTTGTCTGGTCTACTTGTCTTTCATCTCTATACTCGATTGATGGTTAAACCCCTAAAATTTTGGGTTCATTCGAGTTCTGAGATTATTTGCTATGTGATTTACTTGTTCGTCGTGCTCTGAGTTCGATTGGTTTCAAAACCCTAATTTACTTTGGACCTATTCGAGTTCCTGAGGTTG
>MU680702.1:25581-45676 GCA_026770625.1 Nicotiana glauca | reverse complement strand
TATATATATATATATATATATATATATATATATATATATATATATATATATATATATATATATATATATATATATATATATATATATATTGCATCTGCATTTATTATTTTATTTTACATTTTTAGATTAATTAAGTAAGTTTTTGTTGGACAAAATAGAAAAAATCGTAAAAAATAGTCATGTTGCATTTTACTCTTTAATTTTCCAATTTTGGAAATTTTCTTTTAATTTGATTTTTAATTAGTTGTAATAATTATTAGGATTAATTAATTTAATTTTTTAAGATAATTTGGGGATATAAATTAATTTAGTTTTTATTTAAAAAATATATATAAATAAATAAAATAAGAGTCTTACCTAACTAATTAGGAAGCTTATAATAAGTGGTGGGGTTAGGAGTACACTAAAAAAAGTTTTAATGGAGATTAATAAAATTGAAAAGGGACATTTATGAATTGAAGGGGACATTTTTTATTGCCTATTTAATAGCTGAAAACCAGACACAGAAATACACCCAAAATATAGTCTATATACACTCGATATACACTACAAAAGAAGTAAATTTCGGACCCCCACCTGACCAAGAAAAATATAGTCATCTCCCTTAGTGGTATCTTTATTGGAGTGAAAAAAAAGAGGGCAGAACACTTTGAGAGGAGGAGAGAATTTTGGGGGAAAGAGAGAGGGAGTGTGAGATAATTCTAAAAAGGGGGACCTCCCCATTCTGCATAGGAGGAAGAAGAGAGTTTCAAAAAAGAGAGAGAAGTTCAGAAACAAAAAAGAGAGGAAAAAAGAGAGGGGATGGATTCTTCTTAACGGAGACGGGGGTATACACTATATACGCTGGATATATACTCTATATATACGGACATACCACTTCGTCTTCTTCGACTCTTTCGGCTCCCCCGTTTTCATTCTCTTTCTTCAGCAACCAAGCCAAAGCCATCGCTCCGACCCCTTCGCTTCATGCCAAACGACCGCATCTCCCAGCAGCCCCACGTTCAATGCACTACACACACAGAGTCGCATCTCCAAAAGAAACCAAGCAAATCCGAGGTGCCGACGAGGCCCGCTGTGGAAGTTTGTCGCGGTTCCGGCTAAGGTTTTGTCCGGGGTCTGTTTGAGTATTAGGTCCATTTCTTGAACTCTTAAATTTAGATCTGTGTTTTGCAATTTATTTTGTATTATTTTGAGATTATGCGTGTACAAATTGTTGGCCATACTAGTTATCTTATATCTGCTAATACGCTTCTTTTGCTCTAAAACTTTGACGTCTCTGATTTGAATACTGTGTTTAGTTATTTCGGAGATGCTTTGAGTATTTATGATTTGAAATATAAAAATAATAGTGGTGACATGAAAGGGTACCATACCGTTGAATTAATTAATCTAATTGGCTTTTGACCACTCTTATTCTAGAACATTACTCTTCTAGTATATACTACTGTTAATTTCTTTGTATGGTTAACTTGAAATTCATCCATTCAACGTGAAGGAGATAGAAGGAACTGGCGAGTGACATCACATGCAAAATGTTACTACTTCAATTTGTTTGACTAGATGTGTTATTTAAAAAGGAACAAATGAAACTTTTGTCACCCAAGTTATATAAGACAGAGAGTTAGAATGGTTATTTTGAGTTTTGACATAAGTGTAAGCATTAATTCTTTTATGTTTATGGGTTCTTGAATAAATATTTTTAATCGGGTAGGATAATTGAGGTGCGCCATGCCCAACAAAAGTGACAAATGGCTTGACCCTCGTTTTAATTAAGTTTGATTTAATCCTTAGAACTTGGGGCATGGCATTTAGCGAACTTCCCATGGCCTCCTACAAAGTTAACTGTCTTAAGAGCATTAGTTTAATAATATTACTTTTCCTAAACTCGGGTGCACATTTATGTGACCCAAATCCAAACCCCAACGGCGTTAAAATATGTCAAAGACCACGGGTGCATTTATGTGACATGGTTTGAGGCGTATTTTAGTAGCGTTGCAATCTTCTCTAAAAATGAATAAAAGCGGTTAAAACTAAAATTTGCATATAGGTTCATAATTTTTTAAAATAAGATAATTAAGCCGAATATAACAGTTGAGCGACCGTGCTAGAACCACGGAATTCGGGAATGCCTAACACCTTCTCCCGGATTAACATAATTCCTTATTTGGATTTCTGGTGCGCGGACTGTTAAACAGAGTCAATATTTTCCTCGATTCGGGATTCAACCGGTGACTTAGAACACCATAAATCTCCCAAGTGGCGACTCTGAATCCTTTAATAAACGAATCCCATTTCGATTGTCCTTTAATTGGAAAAACTCCATTTATTATACCCTTTATGAGGTGTAGTGAAAAAGGAGGTGTGACAGTAACTGCCATCACATGATTGTTTCCACCCTTTGGGTTCACTACCGTATCACTTGGTAGAGCACCATTAGGGAGAGTATTCAACGATTGAGATATTTGACCTAATTTCACTTCCAAGTTCCGAATAGAGATATTGTGGGAAGCCAATTGAGCATCAGAATCTTGGTTCTTCTTCATCATTTGTTCGAACATCATTTCAATTCTACCCATATCATTACCTGAAGACTAGGGTTTTGAGATGGGAAATGGGATGGATTATTCAGTTATTAGTACATTGGGGGCCTTTGAAAGCCTTGTACCCAGTTTTCTTGGTTCCCATTGTTCCATCCACCTTGATCGTTATTGTTGTTCCAGTTATTGTTATTACCATTCCAATTCCCTTGGTTTGCCTGATTGTTGTTCCCCCAATTACCGCCTTGGTTGTTATTGTTCCAATTACCACCACCTTGTTGTTGAATGCCCCAATTTTCGTGGGGTCGCTATTATTGGTTTGAAGAGTTGCCTCTATTGCCTTGATAGTTGTTGACATATTATACCTCTTCACTTTGGTCATTATAACAATCATTTGAATAATCACCACCATCATTATCATATTGTTCAGAATTCCCTTAAGCTTGTTGCCCTATTTGCCTTCTCTTATTTGCGAGCATATTTACACCTTCCATGGCAAGGATTTTGGACCTGTTGCAACTGAGCCTTCGCCAATTGATTCATAGTAGTAGTAAGCTCAGCAATATCTTGACCATGATCGTGTAATTCCTTGTGCAAATGGATGACCGTGGGGTCACCTTGGGGCACATTCGCTTTACTTTGCCACACCGAAGAAGTGTCGGCCATCTCGTCCAATATCTCACAAGCCTCAATGTAAGGAAGCTTCATAAAGTTGCCCCCGACCAATTGGTTCACAATGCATTGATTCGTGGTGTTGATGTCCCGATAAAAGGTTTGTTGAATCATCGCCTCGGTCATATCGTTGTTGGGGAACTCTTTTACCATTGTTCTAAACCGCTCCCAAATTTTGTGCAAAGGTTCCGTTGGCTCCTGCTTGAAGGCCAATATTTCATCTCGAAGTTCCGCCATGTGCCCGAGTGAGAAACATTTAGAAATAAACTTATCCGCCAACTCATCCCAAGTTGTGATGGAATGGTTGGGGAGTCTCTCTAGTCAATCCAATGCTTTCCCCCGAAGTGAGAATGTGAAAAGTCTCAACCTAAGAGCATCTTCGGACACATTCGTTTGCTTGCTCCCCCAACATGTATCTACGAACATCTTGAGATGCTTGTAGGCATTTTGATCGGAGGCGCCCATAAAATACCCACGCTGCTCGAGGAAGGTCAACATCACATTGGTTATTTGAAAATTTCCCGCCCGGATTCGGGGAGGGACGATAGCACTCGCATACCCTTGATTCGGTAATACTCTGGGAGCCACTCTCGGAGGTGGCCAATGTCCACTCTATGTACGTGCTTTGCATAAGTAACCCATGTAAACAAAATTCAGTTGATTTCACATCAGTCAATCTCAATTTAACTAAATTTAATTGTGTGATGTCTACAAATTGTTGCAGTAAATACTATAAAATCAATCTAAATGTATTCATACCAAAGACAAATTTTAACTCATGGTAAAAGGTATTCATTAATGACTCCAATTTATACGACCCTAAACCGAAGTAATCCTCAGTTTCAAAGAAGGAAAAAAAGGATTACGTATATTAGGTTAAGGAGGTTCTCTTATCCATAATCTGAAGGCATATAGACTAACCGGTGCTATCGGCAAACGATCATAAACTTTGTGACACCCATGTTCCTGAGTAATATTATGAGACAAAAAGAATACAACAATTATTCCTCGGTAGCTACTAATCAAGAACAAATCAGCACTTTAATTATGTCACGACCCAAATCCACTAAGGATCGTGGTGGCGTCGGACATTGCTGTCAGGCAAGCCAATCAAACTACTTAATCAAATTCTCATTTAAATATTTCCGAAAATACTTCTTTTATACATTTAAAACAATACATAGTAAGTTCCTCCGAATAAATAATGAAACATTTAACAACCTTTAAAATTTATGAATAAACTCAAATACATCCCAGAACCCGGTGTCACAAGTACATCAGCAATTACTAAGGAATCGAATAAAGTACAATAACTGTCTGGAGTACAAGTGGACAGAAATGGAAATACCATACAATACTCTGAAGGAGACTCTGCTGACTGTGGTCGTCTTGATAAATACAACTCACCTAAGTCTCCGTATTAACCATGTCGCTATGCCACTAAGCCGCAAGCCACATACGAACCTGTGCAACAAAAATGCACAGAAGTGTAGTATGAGTACGAAAATAACGTGTACCCAATGAGTATCCCGTCTAATCTCGAAGAAGTAGAGACGAGATTGTTGACTTCGACACTTACTAGTGGTCCAATAATGATATACTATTAAGGCGAATAATCAAGGATTTATTAAGAATGACAGTAATTTCAAGTAAGTTATGAACATGTGAAAGTTCCTCTTTTAAATTAAAAGTCTCAAGGTTCATAATCCAATAGTTTCCAATTATCTCAAGTCGGGGAGAGCAAATATCAATCTCAAATAATCTCAAGGCAAGCAATACAAGCATGCGCAAATCATGCCGAGGACGTACGACCCGCTCCAACAGAAAATAAACTGTGCACTGCCGAGGGTCGAACGACGCGAACCATAGATGTATCTATTACCCCGCTCGCGAACTATCTTGCAATGCGGTTAACATAAAATAAACAAATACCCTGCTCGCGAATCATACATGTGACGCAGGTACACATAAGGATACATGCTCAAATAGAAAATTAAGAATTTATCAGGAAATATTTATCCAAATAAAAGAAAATCCTCTTTTAAAAATTTAAGAAAATGAAGTTTAATCCTTTTAGCAATTCATTTACTAATTCATTGTAACTTAAGCAATTCAAACTGTCAACAAGTTTACAATTAATCCAAGTATAACATGCTTTTAGGTCCTAAACTACCCGAGCAATAGCATAATAGTAGCTACGCACGGACTCTCGTCACCTCGTGCGTACGTAGCCCCCACAAATAGGAGCACATAACCAACTAACTCACCTATGGGGACAATTCCCTCTTACAAGGTTAGAAAGGAGACTCACCTCGCTCCGAAGATCCATAACCGGCATTCCACGCTCCTCCGAAGACTTAAATCGACACACAATGCTCCAAAACTAGCCAAAGATTATACAAATCTATTAATATATGCTCAATTACTCATTACAATCCAATTTATAGCAATTCCTAACCCCGATCGAAAAGTTGACAAAAACGCCCTCGGGCCCACGTGCCCGGATTTCGAAATTTCTCAAAGATAAGGTTTACCCATGAACTCACGAACTCAAATATACGATTTTCTCCTAATTCCATACCCAAAATCGTGGTCAAAATCCAAGAATACTAATTTGCTAGGTTTTCTTCAAAATTCCAAAATTTCTACTAATTTATATGATTTTCCATATTAAAATCTAGATATAATCCAAGTAATTAACTTGCAATAGGTGGGAATCACTTATCTTGACATGGATGATGAAAATGGAGCTCCAAAATCACTCCTAGGTCGGCTCCCATGGAGAAAATGAGATGAAATGAGCCAAACCCATTTATTTACACTTATACACTGCCCAGACGAGTCTTCTTCGCGTTTGCGAGACCCCCATCATGTTCGCGAAGAAGAAAATTTCCAAAATTTGTTTTTCATATTCTTCTCAGACAGCCTCTAGTATAATGGCCATAACTTTAAATTGGTTATTCCTAAATGAGTCATGAAGGGTATAACGAACATACCCTGTCTCCACTTTTGTATATAACTCCAAATTATAAATGGTTTAATGTTTTGGAAATCAGAAACCAAGATCTACAACTTTCATGTTTTGGTCATCTCCCAATTCCTTATAGTTTTTGAGATATAAGCTGCCAAAGTCAGCCCTGTGCAATACAAATTTCTTCTTTATCTTTCCGGATAGCCTATAGTGTACCAGCCATAACTTTTCGTACACAAATCTAAATTCCAAATGGTTTACATTTTGGAAAACTAGATACAAAGGACTACAACTTTCATTTATGGATCATTTCCAAATTTCTTATAGATTGTGAGATACGAGCATCTGAAGCCAGACCTGTGCAGCAGAGATTTCTTTCTACGCGAACGCGAGAACCTCTGCGCGAACGCGAAGAACAGAGTCCCTGAGGCCAAATCCTTCTTCGCGAACGCGAAGAACAACACCAGATACCAGCATCAACTATTTTAAAACAGCCCGACATGATCCGAAACTACCCCAAAATACACCCGAGGCCCTCGGGGCCCCGTCCAGTCACACAAACCAGTCCCATAACATAACACGGACCTGCTCGAGTCCTCAGATCACATCAAACAACATCGAAATCATGAATTGCACCCCAATTCAAGGTTAATGAACTTTAGAACTTCAAATTTCTACATTGGATGTCGAACCTATCAAATCACATCCGATTGATCTTAAATTTTGCACACAAGTCACATTCGATATTACGGACCTACTCCAACTTTCAGAATTGGATTTTGACCTCGATATAAAAAAGTCCACTTCCGGTCAAACTCCTCAAAAACCTTCAAATTTCTATCTTTAGCCAAATGATTCTAAAATGACCCACGGACCTCCGAATTCACTTCCGATCGCGCTTCCAACTCCAGAATTACCATACAGATCTATTCCCAGACTCGAAATCCCAAACGGACATCGATAACACTGAAATGCACTTCAAGCCAAACTTATGAAATTTCTTCCAAAATGCTAACTTCCACAATAGGCGCCAAAACGCTCTCCGGTCATCCAAAACCTGATCCGGGCCTACTCCAAAGTCCGAAATCATCATGCGAACCTGCTAGAACCTTCAGATCCTGATTCCAAGGTCGTTTACTCTGGAATCCAATCTCAGTTAATTCTTTCAACTTTAAGCTTCCGAAATGAGAATTCTCTTTCCAAATCAACTCTGAACTTCCCGAAATTCAATTCCAACAATGCGCACAAGTCATAATACCTGAAATAAAGCTGCTCATGGCCTCAGATTGCTGAACGATGCGCTAGAGCTCAAAACGACCGATTGCATCGTTACAAATTAAAGTAGAAAAATATGAGAAGATGTTAACTATGCAATAAGATAATTACACGTGCATAAAGAAAGAGAAAACAAAAGCAAATTTATTAGGTGATATTCTCTCATAAGTAGGAAAGATTATAATGGGTGACATCTCTATGTTGCAAGTCGGTGGATCCTTTACAATTTGGCGTCTTAATTGCATATATTTGCAAACTTCAGAACGATATTTGATTCTTACCACAATTAGAATTGAAGCAACCTTGTAGGAGTTTATGATGGGCGTACGAATTTAACTAAGGAAAATTACTAGCTTTGTCCATTTATAAGTAACTCATTATAAAAATTGACCAATTAATAAAATATTATTAATATTAATCAAATTAGCCAATTAGTTATTTGTAGTAAAAAAATATCAAATTTTTGCTTTGTTTTGAGTGAGTGTTATTAGAATAGATTGAGCACAACTTAAGGAGCTTGAATCTCAGTTTTGGGATGATTTGGTGAAACTTTGAGGTGGTTTGAATAGAAAATTCGAAGTAAAAGTTGAACATGAAAAAAATGATATGTGTATCACACCGTGTATCATTTGTGTATCACATATGTATCAATTGTATATCACATGTATATCCATGTATACAGTATGTGAGATACATGCCTGATACATGTGTCGAAGAAGACTTTTTTGAACTCGATTTAATTATGAATTTTAATACAAAACCAGTCCAAATCACCTCCAATCTTCCTCAAATTTATATATTAACTTATCTATATATTTTTAATGAATTTCAACTATACTCATTGAAAAGTTTCTTTTTTGTTTAGATTTTTGGAATATTGTATAGATTTTTGTATTTCATCACCTTATTTGCTACCCCGTCTATGAAATTTTCTTTCCGTCTTGTATCTAATGTTGCTAATCACGCTTAAAAATATGGAAGGTAATTTTTGCATGCGATTCTTTGAGAGAAAGAACCCTATTATTTGGGTTTTTAATTTTTGTTGGCTAGTTTTGGTAAGTCTATGAATAATGGCTAGATGTTGGTAAGTAGAGATTTATTTGTGACATTTGTGTAAGTTTTCCTTTAACTAATACTAGTCTTATGGTACGCGCTTTGCGCGTGTACCTAAGTCAGTGAATATATGATCTTTTAGAAAATTATGTTTTACTATTAAATATAGTATGTTTGTATTATAAAATAAAAAATATTTTATACTCATTAAAATATAATATATAGTTTTAGTTGAAAAGGCTTATTTATAAAATTTTCCATGTTAATTTTCTATCGTGTTTTTATTTTTTTCATCCCAAATACTATTCTTATGCAAACAAATTTAGGCATCCTAAGAGTTTTGTCAACTTGAAAAATAATTTAAATTATATGACGAATTTAACAAATAATTGAATTGGATTTTTTGACTTAACTATTTGGCATTGACATTAAAAGAACTATTTTTTTTTTGTTGATTCAAATTCTTAATATTAGCTCATCCCAAGTTTTCGATATTTAATTGTGACACGAAAGGAATTACAATTATGTGTCGTTCAAATATGAAAATAATTATATAAGGTAATTAAAATTTAATTATTTAAAGTATTGTAAATGCTAAAACTTTCTACACTGTTCAAATAAAATTTATTTTTATAAGAATATAAAAATATTACATTAATACTTGTAATTTAGTTATAAAATAAAATAAAATAAAAAGTATATTAAGTTCCTTAAATGATAATTATTTATCCTATTTAGTTATTCAATAAGAAGAAAAAAATCCATTCTATAAGTGTTCAATCATCTTCGTAAATATATAACTTAAAATTGATTCCAGTTGTAATGAAATTACTTCAATTTCACAAGTTATCACGCTTCTTTTAAAGTTTAAGCAAGAAAATATAATCATTAAGCTTTTAAGATTTTTTTTTTTGGAAAATTGTATATTCTTAAATTCATTCTAGAAGACAATATTAGATAAAGATAACAATATTGACTCGTACATAACTTAATATGTTAATTTAATCAGATATTATACTGATGGAAGAAAAATAGTGAACTGTAATTGAAGAGATCTAGTTTAAATTTTTTAATAATTTAATTTTAAAAATCGTGAAATTGTGCTTAAAGACTGTTTCAAAGCAGAAAATGGTGAATTCCATTACCATGTCAAGTTCGGAATAAATATATTACCATGTCAAGGTGGCCGATATGCTTTAAACCTTATTATTTGTATATAAAATTTAAGAAATTCTTGTGGTTCATTGTTATAATGCTTTTGCATTAAATATAAGATTTTGTGGGTTAATCTATTTTTTACCAATTTATATAAGGTAAGATTCACATACAAGTTTCTAAATATTAGGAATTGTTACATAATTCAAACAAGGAAAGATTTAATAACTATAATTATAGGATTTTAGAATCCTATATATTAGGAAAACAATAATATTACTATTTTGTCTAATATAAAATGAATTTTAAAATCACACAAATATTGTTGAACTATATATGACTGAATTATAAAATAAAAATTTTAAAAAATCGCAAGCTCTTAAAAATGATGAATATTATCATATTTACCCGATGTAATAAAAAAATTTATGTCATGTAAGAGTATTTTAATGTCTTATCATAACTTTAACATATATGAGTTATGCATTTGCTTTAGTAGTTGAATAATATGTCGACTTGTATTCAAATATTATGCAACAATACTATATTCACCATGCTCTTAAAAATTTATTATGTTAGTTTAAATACTTAATAGTATGAATTTCATCTTATTTCTAGTGAAACTCAAATTGAAAAATACGGGAAACAACGAGATATATTATTAGATTTAGTTATCGTACCAAAAAATTCAATTGGATGGGTACTGTCTGTATCTAACTAAGTTTTTTCTTGAAAGAAAACAATGATTGTCAAAAAATTAAGGTAGAGAATTAACGTTGATTACTATTTTATCAAACATGAAGTATTTTGTAGTGTAATATAATTCTCAAAAGGTATAAAAATTTATTAATATTTTATGGAGATTTTGATGGCTACATAAAATCATTACAATAGTGTTTAAAATATTTATTTTTATTTGTATACATATTTTAAGATATTTTATTGAGTTACGATATAAAATTACAGTTAGTTAATTAAATTATTTGTTAGTAATATTACTGATATGGTACTTGAGTTCAACTGATTGAATCTTACTTAATTAAAAAGAAGATTGATGTTCTCTTTTATAACGTGAATTGGCGTTGTTACAATCAACATGTTAGTAATATTACTGATATGGTACTTGAGTTCAACTGATTGAATCTTACTTAATTAAAAAGAAGATTGATGTTCTCTTTTATAACGTGAATTGGCGTTGTTACAATCGTAATGTTGATACCGATATTTGTCACGAATTTATTGTTACATATTAAAGACAATAATTTAGTAAGATAAACTTTTAATTGACTTTAAAATTTTAAATATTATAATATCCTGCATAGTTTTTGAGTAAGAAAAGACATAATAAATAAAATTTTATTGATTTGAAAGTTATAGATATTAGAAAAAAATTACCGCAATTATTCTAATGTTTTATCACATTTGAATATTTGGTATCAAAATGCTAAACTTCTTCCTCTTAAATTATTTTCTTAATTTTAATTAACAGATAAGTAAGAAAACAGTTGAAAATAAATTTCGGTATGCACGTCTTTAAACTGTGATAATATCTTGATTGACTTTACATAATCATTAACAATTAAAAATAATATATCGACTGTTTGGATTCAAAAAATAAGACATCATGTTACTTGATCATTATATTTAAAAAAATAAACGTAAACCTTCATACTATTATGGAGTAAAATATGTTCCTTTCCATTCGAAAGTAATGTCTACCTTTCGTTTATTGGTTATTAAATAAATTCTTTAATTTTAATTTATCTTTTAATTTATTTTAGTCCAAGCATTTCAAATGGAAACGGCCTTCAAGAAGAAAGAGTAATTTTTTTTATTTGGTATGAGAATACTTAAGCCAAAGCGTATTTGTGCATAGTTGGAATAAGTAACAGTTTAATATGGAAAAGTTTAGTTGATTATATGTGGATAGACTAAGTAAGATGGGAATACAGATGCCACAAGAGTGTGTATTCTGCAAGGCTATCACAGAAACACAACACCATCTACTGCTATGGCTTGACATAAAGAGAAGTGTAAAAGGCCGGAGAGAAGAACTATACTGGACAAGTAATATGGCCAGGAAAAAGACAGGAAGGCATCAATTATCAATTATGTGTTTGCGATGCTGGTATATATATCTGGAGGGAAAGGAATATGATAAGATTTCAGCAAAGTATCTTCGAGAAGCAAAGATATTTCAGCAAAGTATCTTCGAGAAGCAAAGATTGTGCAGAGAAATAGTCCTATATGTACACACAAGAGGAAGAGGTCAACCAAGATGGCAGAAGACATTACAGAGAGTTGATAGATTTGCTTGAATTTTCATGTAACTACCTGTACAAAGTTGTTGAAACTAGAGTTTTGTAGTAGTATGCCTAGTTGGTCAGAATAATGCAAAATGTAACTAGGATGAGCTAGTGAGTAGAGATTGTAGCTGGTCCGCAGCTACATGGCCTTGTACAGATATACTTTGATTAATACAAATTTGAGTTAATTAAAAAAAAAAAAAAAGTTTAGTTGATTTCAAATTCTTAAATATTTAGAATTCTTACATAATTAAATAAGGAAATAGATTTAATATTAAAGATTATAGTCGGTTTAAAGTCTTAAATATTAGAAAAATAACTAAATTTTTTTTGTCTAATGTAAACTCTATTTTTAGAAGGTAAAAACGGCGAACGACATTTCGCTAAGGGCGTATAGATATAGATATAGATTAAGATTACTTTGAATATACAATTGCACCCCCTCCTTCAACTTGCTTAATTAAATGAATATTTAGTTACTTAAGGATATAAAAGTCGATCAATATTTAAAGGATATTTTTATCGTTCAACATTTAGAGTAAAACATTCGTGCTTTTATAATAATATAAAAATAAATATAGATATATAAATTAATATTTTGGGTCTTGAAAAGTACTATCAAGTATCGATTCAAGTAAACTAGAGTAATACCCCTTTATTTTATGGAACCCAAGGAGTATAAGATGTTTATGGTTAAAACTCCCAATAAGTAAGATCATAGCATTTACTCATAATGATAACTTATAATTTGCTTTACCATTTTAATTTATATGTTTTTTGACCAATAGCTCGTTTATATTTGGTTTCACCGAAAGCCTCGTGGAGTTATTATCTACTTCATCTAATTAGGAAGTTGATGAAAATCATTTCTTTCTACTTCAATATGAATTGGAAAAGCTTCCAGTTTATATGAACCTATT
Organism: Nicotiana glauca; assembly: GCA_026770625.1. Lineage (NCBI taxonomy): Eukaryota > Viridiplantae > Streptophyta > Magnoliopsida > Solanales > Solanaceae > Nicotiana > Nicotiana glauca. The sequence goes on along the minus strand of MU680702.1, from coordinate 32,787 downwards.
TCCTTTTTGGTCCGTTCCAAAAATAATGAACTATTTCTAAATTTGGTAACAATTTAGCTTAAAGTTACAACTCTACCCTTAATGAGAAGATTTTATAACCACACAAATACTTTGGGCCCTATCTGAACTTGTTTAGGACCATAAATTCCAAATGTCTTTATTTTTTTCTTAAACTCCTTGTTCAGTCAAACAGGTTCACATAAATTGAAACGAAATGAGTATTATTTAAGATAAAGTAGTTGCGTTATAGTAGCAAGAGATACCGGTTGTCTGGTAGTGACTAGCGATGGAGGTGAGACGTTAAAGGTGGTCAACAGTGATATTTTGTAATAGTTGATGGTGGAGGTGGAGGTGGAGGTGGTTAGCAATAGAATGATTTGTAGCGGTTAATTTAATACTAACTCTTATATTTTGCTCTTGTTCTTGTTTATGAACTATCCAGACACTCATTAATTCTCTAGACACTTGTCCTTCTCTAGTGCTTGAGTTGCTTCTCCAATCAGTCTTTTATCAGTATTCGATTTTTTGACTGCTTGATTTACATATCGGCTTACATGCAAGTTGGCTGGACAATATTTGCCACGTATCCTCTCCTGAATGGTACACATGCTAAGTTTATTTTTTTACCAATATAAATAGTCCCCCACTTTTCAGATAATTCTCGAGAAATTTTCAGGAAGTCAATTCCCTTAACTGGCGAAAAAGATATCAATAAGCATCATTCTTATCCCAAAGATTAAAGTGACTTAAATCTGTAATTGAGACATTATATACGGTTTTAATTTTATGCTCAGGAAATGTGATAGACTTTGATTGACTATGACATTAATAGCGGTTTTCCAGGCGATGATAGCTTCACGAATTCTGGTAACAACAGTTTCTAAGGTAATCATGGCTTGTATCGTTTTTCGGAATGATAATTAAGAGATGATTTTTTTTTACTATAAATATGAAACTCTATTCTTCTTTTATTTACCCTTCACATTTGCCGAAACTCCAATCTTCTGCAACTTTAAAAAAAATCCTTAATCACATTCATAGCTTCTTCTTCTTCTAAAGTAACAGAATCTTAAAACCTTGACCTTCCATGTTCGAGCCTCTATTCCTCCAAGCCCTATTTTGGCGATAAGTTTTGTCAAAATAAATTTGATATTTATTCTCATGTTTGGTTATAAATTTTGCTCATATTTTGGCCAAATCTCAAATCAAAAATTTCAAATTCCAAAATCAGCTATTGAGCTGAATTTGGGCCAAAATCCCAAAATTTGGGAATTATATACATATTTTTTCAAAATAAAATTGGAAAATATATTTTGAAAACATATGTCTAAATACATTTCATCTTCAAATCAAATTTCACCCAAATCAAATTTTTCAAAATAAATTTGGGATTTATGGCCAAACGCTAACTAAAAATCCTTCCTGAAAGAAAAAAAAAAAGCAAAATAGGAAGTTTAGCTTTCTATACTGCTAGTTTCAGAAATCCTGCCAAAACAGATGGATTTTGAGGTTGATCTCGACAAGTAGAACAAGATCATAGGGCAAATTGGGACCCCACAACTCCTATATATATCTCTCTCTCTCTCTCTCTCTCTCTCTATATATATATATATATATATATATATATATATATATATATATATATTTTGTGACGACCCAAAGGGTCATCACCTATTTTCTCTTTCATTCCGTATTTCCGATGCCTTGAAAACCTCGCTTTTAGTCGTCTCGATTTGCGTGCGCAGTCCGGGCACGTAGCCGGAAAGCTTAAATATGAATTATGTATAAAAATTGATGAATTTTTATAATAATATGATTAAAGTTGACTTTGGTCAATATTTTGGGTAAACGGACCCGGACCCGTGATTGGACTCTCCCGGAGAGTCCATAGAAAAATATGGGACTCGGGCGTATGCCCGGAATCGAAATCCGAGGTCCCGAGCCCGAGAAATAAATTTTTAAAAGAAATTATTTTTCTGAAATTTTATTTGGAAATTTGAAATGAAAATGGATTAGAAAGCGTTGGTATCGGGTCCGTATTTTGGTTCCGGCACCCGGTACAAGTCTTATATGTGGTTTAAACGCTTCCTATGAAATTTGGTTGAAATCGGACGTCATTTGACGTGTTTCGGACCTAAAACTCTAAGTTTGAAAGTTTATGAAGTTTGATGAAAAAGTGATGATTTTGAGGTTTGATTCCTCGTTTATGATGTCATTTTTGCGATTTAATCGCACGGCTAAGTTCGTAGGATGTTGTTGAGTTAATGTGTGTGTTTGGTTAGGAGCCCCGAGGGCTCGGGAGTGATTCGGAGGTGGTTCGGGATGGTTTGAACTTAGGAAAAAGTTGCAGAAAATTTGCTGTTGTCTGTGCCCAGAATCCTTCTATGCGATCACACTCTCCTCTCCGCGACCGCATAGCATAAAAACCAGCTTCTTCTTGTTCTTCTATGCGATCGCATTATACCCTATGCGATCACATTTCATTAAAACCCAGCCCTTACCTTTTCTTTTATGCGATCGCAACCTCGCCTCCGCGATCGCATTGCACATCCAACCTTACCATATGCGATCGCAATCCCTCTTCCGCGATCGCATAGGGCAATGTCACCCAGTGATTTTAAATTCCAAAAACAGAACAGTGACAGGAAAAATTTCACAATACACACGAGCTCTTCTTCTCCACAACCCTAGGCGATTTTTAGAGCACTTCTTCACCAAATATTCTTGGGTAAGTATTATCTAACTCGTTTTCTTCATTTTCTATCATCATCCATTGAAATCCTAGGCGTAAAACATGTAATCTAGGGTTGAAATTGGGGGAAATGGATAGAGTTAGGGCTTTTCTATTTTCTTCGATTTAGACCTCGTTTTGGGGTCGAATTTGAAAATAAATTTTATATTCGGGCTCGTGGGTGAATGTGTGATATGGAATTGGTCCGGACCTCGTGTTTTGACCAAGCAGGCCCTAGGTCGATTTTTAGAATTTTTGGAAGAAAGGTAGGGAATCTATATTTAGGCATTGAGTTTGATTTGTTTAGCTATTATTGATACTATAAAGTCGTTATTTCATAGATTTGATTGAGTTGGAGCCGAATTCAAAAGGGAAAACGGTCGTTGTGGATTGATTCAGCCGTGGAAGTTGATGTAAATGTCTGGTCTAACTTTGGCTTTAGGAAATAGGAGTAGAGTTTTATCTGCTATTTGCTATTTATCGAGTACGGTGTATAGGCATGGTGACGAGTATCTATACACTAGTGTCTAGCATGACCGTGTGTCCTTATATTGAGATTATCCGGAACTTGTTGTGATTCTTCCATGCTTATTTGATGATTTCTATATACTGTAAAGAGCATGAGACAGAGGTTATGGTTACTAAATGACCCTTGGAGCGATGACTCGAATGTTAAAGTGAATTATAAGTGAGAAGTATAAGAAAGTAAAATAGTTGATGGTTACTCCCTTGCCGGGACGTGTTATTGGTTTTGTTGATTTCCTCCCTTGCCGGGATTTAGTTGTGTTATTATATTTCCCTTGCCGGGATTACTGTCACTAGTTGTTACCCCCTTACCCCTTACTTGTGATTGTTGATTGAGTGAGGTTTTGCTACTTATATATGGATCAGGTTGCACGCCGCAACAGTGATAATCGTGGACCGGGTTGCACGTCGCAACAACACTATATAATTGTGGATCGGGTTACATGCCGCAACAATACTGTATATTTATGGTTCGGGTTGCACACCACAATAGTGATGATTGAGGATCGGGTTGCACGCCGCAACAATATTGTATGTGATCGGATCGGATTGCGCGCCGCAACAAATTATAGCATAAGTGTGTTTAATCCGGATTTAAGTTTCTGTTGGCTGTTCTATCCTTAAGTTTAGGCTTCTTGTTCTAACTGTTGCCTCCCCACAGCAGGTTTCTCCCTCCTTTTATAAACTGCTTATTTCTGTTTATTTTCGCAATATATTTCATAACTGCACAGGTTTATCTGGTAGTCTGGTCTAGCCTCGTCACTACTTCACCGAGGTTAGGCTAGACACTTACCATCACATGAGGTCAGTTGTACTGATGCTACACTCTGTGCATCTTTTTGCACAGATCACAGCGCCAGAGCAGCAACTTTTGGACAACAGTAGAGGATCCGGGAGTTGACTTCAATCCAGAGATTTCGAGGTAGCCTTGCTGACATCCGTATGGCCCGGAGTCTCTTCCATCCTTTTTTTAGTTGTTATCCTTTGTCCCGGAACAACAGTATTGTGTTTTATTCAGACTTTGCGTGTAGTATTCTATAGATGTTCGTGAGTTTGTGACTCTAGTTCTTGGGTAGAGGATTCTGTTAGACTTCCGTATTTCTTTCAGTTTATTATAGATGTTCGGAACAACATTATTTTTTTTATTCAGACTTTGCGTGTAGTATTCTGTTAAATTTTTTTTTCATCTCTTTCTTCTATATTTTTTTTTCCAGATTAATCTTTCCTTTTCCCTTTTTTTTTTAATTTTCACTAGTGGTGTATTAGTTTACAAAATAAGTGCACCTTTTTTCTTTTCATTGTTTCCACTCGAAAGCCACCCCTCACTTTGTTCCTTCCTGCTTCTTTTAGCGCTCATCTAACAATTAAAGTGCTTTAAGAGGTAAAAGGATCAAAGATATTAATTAAGAACAAAAAGGATATAGGCTTGTAATGTGGGTTCCAAACAAAAGTCTATAGGCTCAAAAGGGTTAACTAGGGGTGAATTTTATTTGTGATAAGCAATTAAGCTAAAAAAGATCAAACAAAGCCTAAAATTATTTTTCAAACCGAGCATCAGCTCAAATTTTGCTTCAACTCACATACCAGGCAAGTTCTAGACACATGTACACAACATGGACTATACTAAAACCTCACCACACATGGCACATGACTCATTTCAGATCAACTCATCAAGACGCTCTATTACGAGCATTCAATTCAGTAACAGACATACAGATTAAGGCACTTTAGTGGGATTCAACCAATAAGACTAAGCGTTACACTCTAGGGTCTATTGTGTTCAGGTGTGTCAACGCTATGGGTTCTCTTTTGATTTTCTAGATCGTAGCCCATTAACCTAATCTACAAATCAAAAAGAAAATAAAATAAAAACTGCCTACACCCGGTTCAAGTTAAATCCTTGGAAAAGAACCGTGTTCTAAAGAAAAACCAAGGGGGAGTTGCTACACTACCGAAGAAAAAAATAAAAAATCCTTTTGGTTTTTTTTAGACTAACTTCCCTCAAGAAAATTGTCCAAAGGATCCGTCATCAGGAAGAGTCTACATATTTTTCATTTTTTTTCTTGACTTAGTCCCTCAAGAACCCCGTCGAAAGGGATCCGTCGTCGGGACGAGCCACTTATCTATTTTAAACTAATGATTCCTACTTAACGCTAAACTATCAAAATCAAATAAAACAAATTAAAGCAATTTTCAAATGATACAAATACATACATACAATGAAGTACCCCCACCCCACACTTAAAAATGAAGACATGTCCCCATGGCTTGAAATTTGAAAGAGCAGTGAGGTAAAGGAACTTCCCTGAAAGCTCATTCCTGGTCGGAGACGGTGTCTGCGTTCACGTGGCACGCCCGCCCCAACGCTTTTAGCCAGCCCATGAATTTTTTTTCCAAATTCTCTTGTCGGTCAGCTATCGCGTCTACTCGGGTGCACAAACAAGCCATCTCCTGCTCCAAAGCAGTGAAACGGGACACCCGAGCGACTCCTAAAGATGTTGCAGTTCCAGACGGACATGCAGCTGCCAAGTTTTGCTCCTGAGCCTGTGGTGCAACTTCCACGTTCTCCTCAACAGCCTCCTCATCATCAGAATCATCATAGCTACTTCTCGCCGCCTCCGCTACTACTTCCGGCTCCTTACCCGTTGTCACTTTATTAGCACGGAACTTGCCCTCCTTTATTACCAACCCATCCACAGCTAGATTTTCAGGCACCTGAGAAGCCCTGCACAGTTGAGTCAATAAGTAAGGGAAAAAGAAACCATACCTTTTGACTTGGATGCGGACAAATATTTCTTCATGCACCACCTTGGCCACATCGAAGTCGTGACCATTCACAAAGCACCATATCAGAGCAGCTCTGAGGCCATTGATCTCTGTAGTATTGTGAGACGGGATCAAGCGATTGTTTATGAGGTGCAACCAGCACTTCCCTTCAAAGGTGAGTGCAATTGTCTCAAAGAATCGTGCCCATTTTTCATTGTTGGGGTTGCGGCCGTACTCGTAGAAGTCATCATGAGCAGCCGGAGATGGAGGTAGCTGGTAAGCCGTCCGTATTGCCTCAACAGAAGCACTCATCGCCCTTCGGCGCACCGCTACCACTCCATTAACATGCTCTGACACATTTGCATAGAACTCCCGGACAATCATTACATTGCCCTCACCAGGCTCATTGATGAAGGTTTGTAACCCTCGCCTTAAGAACTTATTGTACATGTGCGGGCATTGGCGCTGGAGCTGTCCGTTGTGAATACCCCTTTCCAGAATTGGAATTTTACGAGCCTTTTCTGCAAAGCGGTCTTGTGCGTTGGCCGAAACAAATTTTGTAGCATCAAAGGGACGTGCATGTACAACCCCTCTTGACCTAGCCAAACCAGCCTGGCAGCTTGATGAGGCCCCTGTGGCATGTTGTTTCCTAGATGGAGTCATGATATCTGCAAAACGGGACACATTAGCTCAACCCAATCAAAAATTTGTGACGCAATGCGGTTACTCAGACTTTACACGCATATGTGGTCACAAACTACATAATCACGTTTAATGGGGCCTTTACACAAAAACCTTGTGGGCATTAGACCTTCACAACCCCTTCTTAAAACTTGTTAGAACAATAATCTACCACATACTCTCACCAAGATCACAAATTAGGTGGAAATCCACCCCACACTTATCACTCAACAACACCAAAGCATATTTCACTAATTTCTCTACACAAAATCAAAGAACAACTACTACAACAATGGCATTTAAATACACAAAAATCTGAAAAATAAAAAGAGTTAAAGAGAAGAAAAAGAAACTAGGGTTCATACCTATAGTGGGAGATGATGGTGAGTAGAGAAAGAAGATGGAGAAGAAGATGGGTGAGCTTGGGAAGGGGAAAAATTGCAAGGTTAGGTGATGGAGGAAGGGTTTGGTGATGTTTGTTTGGGGGAAGTAGAAGAGGGGTT
>MU680702.1:12084-25450 GCA_026770625.1 Nicotiana glauca | reverse complement strand
AATTTTAGAAAAATAAAAGAAAGGGAAAAGAATTGAGAAAAAGAAAAAAAAAAGGATTTGGGCCAATTCAAAACCAAACACACCCCCAAATCCAGTCCAATCCCACGCCTATATCCGTTCCAAACCATCAGCCTCAGAGACATGTGAAACGACGTAGTATGGTGAAAGAACTACGTCGTTTCAACGCCAACAAATCTCAGGCATCCATCCATCTTCATCCAACGGTCCACAACATCACACATAACCCATATCTAGCCCAACCCATTCCCAGCAAGGACCGATCCGGTCTTAGAGACGCCAAAACGACACCGTTTTGTTTAAGTGATTGATCCAGGCCATTGATCTCATCAGATCTAACGGCTTGGATTCACTCACCCCTCCCATATAAATATCCTAACACTACCCCGCCCCCCTCAGAACCCCTACCCCTATCCCGTCTCTAACAATTCAGAGACAACTCCGTCTCTCGCCGCCTTCCCCCTCCGCCCACCAAAAATTGCCTCACGGCGGTTCCGGTGGTCCAAACAGCCCCAAAATTACACTACCTCTTCCCCTCAACCTCCATGTTCCTAACCTACAATCCATATCCCTCGAATCCCAGCCCACCTCCTCGAATAATCAAAACCCTAACAGCCTTCCACCATGTCCAGTGGTGCCATCTCTGATGGCCACCAAAATCACACCCCTGAACCATTATCACCTCCCCATTCCAGATACCAACTCCGTTTCCTTCGAACACCCATCGAACACGTCGAATATCAGTTTAAAACTAGGAACCCTAGCGCCGCCACAAAATCCCCTGGTGGCGGCGCCACCTCATTTCAGCCCCAAATTAACACCCTAGGATCCTTTCCCATCCCTCTTCTATAATTTCCAAGAATTTTCCCTCGAATCACTTTTAAACTCTTCAAATCTTAAATCCGGGTCATAAGATGATAGACCTAAGTTCGAGATTGATGGCAATTATGCCAATTTTAGAGCCGGTTTTGTCACTTAATAGTGTTATTCATTTGTTTTGATAAATAAAAAGTGATTAACATTATTCGGTGTCGAAATCGGAAGGTCCAGTCAAGTCCGAGTCAAAAATGGTGAGTTTCTTTTTCTTTCATTTTCATTTCCTTTTCTTTTATCTTTCCGTTCCTGTATATTCGTTTCGTGTGTTCATATGTATGCCTTCTGCTTCATCTCTTTTCTTCTGTTTGTTCAGTTGAATCAATGTTTGAGTCAAGTTTTAGGTTAACTGAGTGCTGTCATTTTGCTATTTGAAGTCAGAATTCTCCAGGCTCTATTTCATAATATTTTTAGATTGGTTGGGACGAGTCAATAGGAATGTTCAATTTTTGATTGTCCTTGGTTGGTTGTGATCACTTAGTTTAGTTGAAATAGGTTGTATAGCTTAATAATTTGGTCGGATTGGAATGGGTCATGTGAACCATTTCAGTTTGAATCATTTTGACCCAGGGTCTGCCAGGGGAATGGGACAATTAACAGGGGATTAAAGGGACAATTAAATGGTTGAAAATCAGACTAAGTGGCATGACATCATGGTTTGTCAGGACATGCTTGGATTTAAATATTAGACTGCCCATAATAATTTGAATTTAACAAAGAAAAAAGGTTTAAAGGTGGAACTGACATTGAGTAGTGGAGAGCACCAGGGAATAACATGGGGGTTTAAACATTTATTAATGGCTTGAGTGCTATCATGAGTTGGAAAAGGTTTGAGGAAGTCTTTAAATACACACACTCACATCCTGATTAAGAGACCTTCAGACATATAGAAAACCTAAGAGGACTCAGCCATAGACCGAGAGACAGACCTAAAGATAAAGAGTAGGAGATTCAGATTGAGAGAGAATTCAATTTTGAAGAGAGAAGAGCATTACTGTTTCATTGCCTTCCTCAGATCCTTTTCAAATTTTCAGCCAGCAATCCAGCTCTTTAGCTCACTTAGGATCAGAAACAACTTAAACTTCTCTGTTTCTGCTCTATATTCGAGATTAAAGCATCTGGAGTCACTTGTAGGATTGGATATGTTTGCTTCGAGTTCAGTTGGGTTATATGCTGAGTGTGTTTGAAGTTGGGTTCAATTTCAAGTTCAATTGGTTTGGTCAAGTCGTGTGTGGTTGATTTCTGGTTTCTGCTTGGTTTCAAACTCTTCCTGAATTGATTGAATTAGCCCTGTGCTATTGTTTGATTTCTTCCTGTTGTTGCTGCTTGTGACTGCTGGATACCAGTTGTTATTACTTGCTGCTAATCACCTTTTCTTCTGTTGTCATTTGATTCCCAGGTACACATTCAAATCATGTTTTGATGAAGCTATGAAGTAAAATGATGAAATGAAATATTCGTCCATTTGTTTCTTGAAAAATGTGTGTTTGAGTTGTCATAGTTGAATAGATAATAGCTGGCCTGTATTTGCTTAGGTTTACTTCTGATTCGTGTTTATATTGTATAAATAGGACAGACTTTGGATTGTTTAGACTGATAGATTGGTGATATTCACTCACCTTGATGTAGTATGGTTTTGTTTGTGTAGTTTAACTTTTTGAAATAAGAAAACTAGCTTGAAGCGGAAATCATTTTTATGATTTATGATTTTCATGTGTAGTGACAGCTAGAAATTGAGCTTGTTAATCAGTATATAGGCCTTTGCTTAAGTCTAGCATGATAACATTTTTCCAGTAACAATTTCAACAGTTCAGTTCTAAAATCATGGATTACTTGGGTGCTAATTTAGTAAGGTTAACTTGGATCAATCTGAAAATAATTGGTTTGGTTTGTGTTTATCAAAATCATGCCTCCAGTTGGATTTTAACCTTTAGTAATATCCAGGAATCCACTAGTAGCTAAAATAGGTAAGATAATCTAAGCCTTAAACTAGAATTCGAATGATCAATGTTTCTTTCGTTTGAGTAGGTGAACATCGTTCTTCCTTATTACAAATTGTTGAGCACACTTTGAATAACTTGAATAAATCTCAGTGCATATTTGTTAAAATTGAGTTGAGACTTGGTTTGGTTTAACAAACAGAGCTCAACAGTCCATTTTCGGATAGTTTGGGCCTCAGTGCTTTAACGGACGACCCAGGTCCTGTCCTGATTAAGTATTTGTTTGGACCCGGGCCCGGACCCGGGCCCAGGCCTACGATTGGCCTGCCCGTTATGCACACCTAGATAACGATTTCTTTATATGGACTATGTTCAAGGCCCGAACTGGTTGAGGGTAAAAATTTATATGAGTTCCTGGATCCAAATATAGTAGTATTTAAACCATAATAATTAATTAGGACTTTTTTCCTTTGTTATTAGAGACAAATAAAAATAGAAAATCATAGTTGTTTTAGGTTTGCCTTTTAAATAATAAAATGAGATGAGCCTCGCTAAACAAAACACATAAATTGCGGGGCCCTTGATAAATGTTTGTATTAAAATACTTGGATTTCGGGACATATCGTTTAGTAAATTTCATGGCCTTCCCCAAAGATAATAACGCGTTAGTCGCTTTAGACGCGTATTTTAATAACATTACCTTCCTAAACTCGGGTGCACATTTATGTGACCCAAATCCAAATACCAACGAAGTTGAAATTTGTCAAAAACCACGGGTGAATTTATGTGACGTGGTTCGAGATGTGTTTTCACGACGTTGCAATTCTCTTTAAAAATAATCATAAGAGCGGTTCAAAGTTAAAAGGCACATAGGTCAAAACATGTTCTAAAGTCGAATAAATAATCCAAATATGATAGTTGAGCGACCGTGCTAGAACCACGGAACCCGGGAATGACTAACACCTTCTCCCGGGTTAACAGAATTCCTTACTCGAATTTTCGGTTCGCAGACTGTAATACAGAGTCATTCTTTTCCTCGATTCGGGATTCTCAACCGGTAATTTGGGACACCATAAATCTCCCAAGTGGCGACTCTAAATCTTTTAAATAAATCTCGTTTCAATTGTCCTTTAATAGGAAAAACTCCTTTATGCCCTTACGGGTGTAGTGGAAAAAGGAGGTGTGACAGCTCTGGCGACTCTGTTGGGAAAAAGAACCCAGAATTTCGGTTCAGGGTTCAAGAATTCGAGCTTAAAATAATTGTTGTATTTGGCTTTGTTTATTATCTGATATTTTTACATGTTGGGCCTAATGTGCTAAGTGATGCTTTTTACCGCTTTGATATTATTTGAACTGTACATATAAACTGTTACGAAAACCCTTCTCTTCTTATCTCCGAGGATGTGCTCGCTGGTCGAGACTCCCTATTCTGTTAGTGTCATACCTTTGGATAAGAAAGAGGCTCGGACAAGTTACTAAGCCGGACGATCTTGCGGGTCCCCGGTACGTAGCACCCTCCTCGACTCGAGTTGTCCGCTCGGGTACACAGTCTAGAACAAATACCAGATTTTTAAACCTAGAATATCTCAGCCTCATACCGGATCCCTAGTATGAACGTTTGTTTGCATCATGTGCATTTGACTTTGGAGGCTTAACACAGGGGTTGGGCCTGTATAGGACAGGTGTACCAAAAATGAAAAAGACCATCCTGATGCATCTTACGTGCTATGTGTGCATTCATTTGTTTCAGAATTGCATGCTGACCGACTTCTAAATATTTGAGAAAGGTTGAGAAAAGAGAAATAGCAGTATGAGGGTAAAGAGAGTTAATCTTCTGTTAAAAAACAATGTCCAAATAGTGCCGAAACTCCGCTGAATTTCTTTTTTTTTTTTAAAAAATGGGTTGTTTTCAAAAATGGTTTGTTTTTAAAAAAAGAAAAAAAAGAAAAAAGGGTCTTGTCCTCAAAAATAGTTTGTTTTATTTGCCCGAACTACGCCAGTTTGATTCCCATAAGGTGTGAGGTACGTAGGCAATCCCCACCGGGTCCAACTTCCCTTTTTGCAAAAATAGCCCAAAAACAACAAAATTTTTAATTTCGCCATGCATAAGTCAGGGGAGGCCATTCTTGTCTAAAATAAGCCGAATGTCCCTAAAAGGACGCCAGAAGGCTATTTTTGCAAGAACAACCACTTTGGGTCATTTTCAACGATTAGCGGGCATATCCTTAAAATCTTCTTCTCGAAGTGCTAAAAGGCCGCATCCGCAAAATTGGCTGTTTGTTTTAAATTAGAAATGTGAACAGAAATAGTGTCATTTTTTTCTTTTAGGTCAAAATAAGTGATTAAATCACCTTAACAAATGTGCAGGATGAGCACGATTCACAATGAACCTTTCTCAATCATGAATAAAATCCCTCTGGAGTTGCGTCTATGGTGGAACGATCTGGGTAAAGAAGGACAAGACGAGGTCAAAAAGTATTTGAAAGGGCTTATTGGTTTGTTAGAGATTGTGCCTCGGGGAGACATCATCAGAGCATTAGTCACATGTTGGGACCCGGCACACAATGTGTTCCATTTTTCGGACTTTGAACTCACCCCGAATCTAGAGGAAATAGCTGGATACATCGGAAATGCTGAGGTTCCGTTAAGGCACAAGTACTTGGTTGCCCCAAGAACCGTAGCTGTGCACAGGTTTTTAGACTCACTGAAGATAATCATGACGGTCTATATTCCGAATTTGGCAAAGGGCTTTTGTACTCTACACTTTATATACAACAGATATGGCCACATAGGCGGACTCAATAATCCGGAAAGCAAGATATGTAGCAAAGGAAACCGGCAAAAATGGGAGGAACATAGACGTTTTGCTTTTATGGTAGTTTTTTTGGGGCTTCTGGTATTCCCAAGGAAATATGGAAACATTGACAAAAAATAGCCAGGGTCGTCCATACGTTAATGACTCAAGCCAAAAGCACTCTTGCACCCATGATAGTAGCCGACATCTTCCGCGCTCTTACAGTCTGCAAAGCCGGAGGGGACTTCTTTGAGGGGTGAAATCTCTTGTTGCAAATGTGGATGACCGAACACCTGTGCCATCGTCCTCAGTTCCTAAGTTATGGGTCTACGAAGACAACCTGTATAGAAGAGCTTTATACGAGGATTGAGGGGGTCAGCTTACCCGAGGGAGTCACGTGATGGACATCATGATTTCGGTCCCTCACCGCCAGTCAAATAGAGTGGACGTTTGGTTGGTTGCCTGTCGACGAAATCATATATATGCCAGCACCAGGGCCGCACTTCCACTTGATGGGTCTTAAGAGCATTCAATCCTATGCCGCATATTGAGTGTTGAGACAGTTAGGAAGGTGCCAAATAATCCCGAAGACTGAAGATCTCAGCCGCCAAGTTGTTGAAATCGGGCCTAAAGGTCAATTTCCTGAGGCAACAGTTCGAAAAATTTGGAACGAGTGTCAATACTTAGCAGTGAATACTTGTGTATGGGATCGGTCCAAAGGTGAAGTGTCACCGGGATACCTTGGTATATGAGGGAAATTGAGTTCGAAAGGCTAGACAAAAAGCCCCATATCCAGGAATTCGTCAAATCATCACAAGAACAGTGGGACTGGTTGGCTAAAGAACGCGAGTACAGAGCCATAATAGGCAGACTGGAGAAGCAAGCCATGGAACTTCAGTTTGAAAAGGATGTTCAAGCCGCTACAGATAAGGGGAAAAAGAAGAAGCTAATCCAAGAAAACGAGGCCCTTAAAACCCAGATCCAAAAAAATGAGAATAGCTGTCAGAGAACCAGAAAGGAGCCGGGCTGACCAAAAACTCATAAATGAACTAAAAGGGAAAGCCCGCGAATGCCAAGAGGACTTGGAGAGATCTGAAGCTAGCTTGGAAAGGATCCAAGGCAGATGGGCAAGAGGTGCAAAAGAGCGGGCGCTTCATATGAAGCAAACGAAGAGAGACTATGAGGGGAGCATCACTATCGTGAGAGAAACAATATCCACTCTCGAAGACAGGGTATTTAGGCAAGCCAAAAATTTCAGAGCAGATCGGAAACACTGTTATGACCTGATGGCGCAGATGGAGGAACAAATGACGAATTTCAAGATCAACTCTTTCGTAACTCTCAGGTACTGGGAACGCAGAATCAACAGATAGAACGGTTGCTGCAGGAAAAAGGCAGAATCAGGGAAAGGGTTTAAGACATCGCGCACTACATCACCAGAAAATGCCGAGCATGCGAGGATATGACTCGTACTACCTTCTTTGCTGCGGTGATGATTTTTGTCCGCCAGATTATGGGAGATTTGAAAGGGCTGCAAAAGGATCTTGCACAAAGGCCCACGGCAAGGCCGAATGATTCCTCGCGGACCCTAGGAAATTTTAAAGCATTAAAATATTCATGATGTTTGAGTCTGTATTTTTGGGTTTTGAAAGTCTGAATAATTTATTTTAAGTCTAGTATTTTTCATGTGCTGAGCGTGTTTTTGAGTCAAGTATTTTCACTTATTCAGAGTCTGTTGTATGAATTTTGAGTGTTCCGAATCATTCTGTAATCAAAAGAAGTTGTTATGAAAATCCCAAAATTTTGTTACATCCTTATCATGTCAAAACTACGCACGGTCTGATTCATGCGGGGACATGATACGTAGGCAATCCACATAAGATTCGACTACCCTAAAAAGAAAAAAAATGAGAAATAAATAAAATAAAGGAAAGTTTGAGAGGCATTAAAAAGGGCCACAAGTATAAGAAGTCGGACTGACGCATGCAATCGAAGCAAAGACATGAGAGAAATGGTTAAACTGCCTAGGTACATTGCATCCCAACGTGCAATAACATATTTGTTAAACTCTAAAAACTAACAAGTTTGTTGTTTTTCAGAAAATTCAAACAGTTAGCTTGTTTAGAACGTACTAGCACATTACCATTATCAAAAAAGATCAAAAGGACCAATACCAAAGATCATGTCTAACTCGGACAAAAGTGTTGAAGAGGAAAATCCAGAAATGCAGACAATGAAGGAAGAAATAGACAGGTTGAGACAACAAATAGCAGAGATGCACCTAGCCTGGGCCAGGGGGAAACCATTAGCAATCCCTCCCATTACTCCTACTCTCACACTGGCACAGGCTCCAGAATATCCTCCCACTGATCCATCGCCAAGTTTCCCGATTTACCAATATTATCAAGGGAAAACTTCTTACACTCCCCAAGCTCCACCACTCAAACAAAACCCTCCTCCACCAATTACCCCTGTTTTCGTGGCACCGCCTCCTGCCATATTGCCAAAGTCCTACAGTGAGCCCATGTTTCAGATTCACGATAACCACTACTACTCTTATGAGCCAACCTTTAAAGCTCCTGAACCACACGCGTACATCCCTCACTTGGATAACCCGGCAGAACCGAAAAAGCAAATCAAGAACCCGAAACAGGAAGAAATGGTTCGGAAAGTGAAAAGCTTGGAGCAATCCTTTAGGAGTATGCAATGTTTGGGTGGCCAAGTCCGTGTGGCATACAAGGAATTGTGTTTTTTCCCAGATGTTCAGCTATCGACAGGGTTCAAAATGCCGAAGTTCGATCTGTATGGCGGACATGGTGATCCGGTGGCATATTTACGAGGGTTTTGCAGCAAAATGAGAGGGGCATGCGGAAAAGATGAGTTACTAATTGCGTACTTCAGTCAGAGTTTGAGCGGGTTTGCATTAGAGTGGTACACATGCCAAGACCATGGTAGGTGGTACACCTGGGATGACTTGGCACAAGCATTCGCCGACCACTTCCAGTACAATCTACAAATCATTCCAGATAGTCTGTCATTGACAAAATTGGAGAAGAAACCTGGGGAGAGTTTCAGGGAGTACGGGTTCCGTTGGAGAGAACAGGCCGCGAGGGTCGATCCTCTAATGAAGGAAGGAGAGATGGTCGATTACTTTCTACAAGCTTTGGAGCCAACCTATTTTGGTCACTTAGTGACGACGATTGGCAAGTCTTTCAATGAGGTTGTGAAAATGGGTGGTATGATCAAAGAAGGACTCAAGTCCAATAAAATAATGAGTTAGTCGACAATCAAAGCCACAACTCAGGCTATCCAGAGCGGCACTGGAGGTGTGCTTGGGAAGAAAAAGAAAGAAGACGTCGCAACAGTTGAGTCCAGAGCTTGGTTCAGATCCATAGGCCCTTCACCCTACTATAACAAGCCACAACCACACCAATAAAATTACTCCCATACTCCATATAGCCATCCACAACATTACTGCCCACCACCAGATCCTCATTTTTCTGTCCACCAAGCTCAGACATATGTTCAACCTCCCGTCCACGCACCATGGCGTACACCGGCCCCGCAAAATAACTACCCATTTCCAAGATCATACAGAAATCCCTCTGGTACAGGTTTCCGTCCGAAGCAAACCTTCAGGAATGACAGGGCGCAGAAGCCAAAGACGTTTACTCAATTGGGAGAGTCTTACACCAGTCTGTTCCACCGACTGAGGCAACTGGGATTGTTGAATTCGGTTAAGGCTAAGTTGCCGAATCCCCCTCCGAGAAATTTTGACCACTCGGTGAGTTGTGAGTACTGCTCAGGAGCCCCTGGTCATGACACAGAGAAATGCTGGAAGTTAAAAACGACTATTCAGGAGCTTATCGACACTCGTCGAATTGAGGTGCAAACCCCGGAAGGACCCAACATCAACCAGAACCCACTCCCAGCCTATCACAAGACCAATATGATCGAGCTGGTACAGACAGAAGGAGAGTCTAAAAAACCCTCTCAAACCATAATGATGATCAAGTCAAGTGAAAGCAGGCCGGTAAAAGGGCCGATTAACGATAAGCCATTGGTCAATGAGAAAGAGGTGCACAATAAACCAGTGGTGGTGAAGGGGTCCATAAGCAAAGTATCGGTAAAAAGAGGAGAGGCAAAGGTAGTTGTATCGGGAGCAACAAACAAACCCGTTCTAATTGTAAAAGGTGCTCCCATAGATCCCGTCATCATCAAGCCAGCAGTACAGTTGCCGTTGGTTGACAACAAAGCCATCCCATGGAACTACGATCGGGTGATGGTGACCTTTAAGGGAAAAAAGGTCAAGGAAGATGTTTGTGAGGCCCAGGGGTTAACCCGCTCGGGAAGGTGTTTCGTTCCCGCGGAATTGAGAAAGGCCAACCCAGCAATAGTAAAGAAACCTGTGACCGAGGAAGAAGCAGAGGAGTTTTTAAAGAAAATAAAGTTGCACGATTACTCCATCATAGAGCAGCTCAAGAAAACACCGACTTAAATCTCTTTACTATCATTGCTGATCCATTCTGATGAACATTGGCAAGCCTTGATGAAAATCCTGAATGAGGCCCATGTACCTGACAAGATATCCGTTAATCACCTGGAGAAGATCACAAACAGGATATTCGAGGTAAACAGGGTTACCTTCGTTGATGATGAGCTACCTGAAGAGGGCACCGAGCACATAGAGCCCTCCCTCTTACGACAAAATGCGAGGAATCTGTGGTTACCCGAGTTTTGATTGACAATGGATCCAGTGCAAACATTTGTCCTCTCTCTACATTGGACAAACTGAAAGTGGATATCAACAGGGCACGCAAGAACAACATTTGTGTTCGGGGGTTCGACAACGAGGGTAAAGAATCGGTCGGTGATATAGTGGTGGAATTGACGATCGGGCCTGTGGAATTCACCATGGAATTCCAAGTGTTGGATATGGTAGTCTCTTATAACCTTTTGTTAGAGCGACCTTGGATTCATGCTGCAAAGGTGGTTCCGTCTACCCTGCATTAGATGGTCAAGTTTGAATGGGACCGACAAGAGATCGTGGTCCATGGTGAAGACAATCTACGCTCCCAGAGCGATACCGTTGTGCCCTTTATTGAAGTAGATGATGGCGTCGGGCCATGGTTATACCAAGTTTGTGACACAGTATCGGTCGATAAAATTTTGGAGGGGGAATACTGTCACACCTCCTTTTTCCGCTATCGCACCCCGCGAAGGAGGTAATAAAGGGGAGTTTTTCCAATTGAAGGACAATCGAAAAGGGATTTATTATTAAAAGTTGGAATTGCCACTTGAGAGATTTATGGTGTCCCAAGTCACCTGGTTTGAATCCCAAATCGAGGAAAATATTGATTCCATATTACAGTCTATGAATCAGAAATCTGGATGAGGAATTCTGTTAACCCGAGAGAAGGTGTTAGGCATTCCCGAGTTCCGTGGTTGTAGCACGATCACTCAACTGTCATATCCGGCTTATTTATCTGGTTTTAACAATTATGCACTTATATGCAAGTTATAACTCTTTCACCACTTTTATTACTATTATTATTATTTTAACAAAGAATTGCAATGTTGTGAAAAAGCATCTCGAATCACGTCACAGTCAATGTACCTGTAGTTATCGACACATTTCGACTCCATTGAGATTTGGATTTGGGTCACATAAATGTGCACCCGAATTTAAGGAAACAGTTTATTAAAGATGTGCCTAAAGCGACTAGCGTATCATTATTTTGGGCAAGGCTGTGAAATTTTGCTAAACGGCCCATCCCAAAGTCTAAGTAACTTTACAAACACGTATAGAGGGCCCCGCAGCTTGTGTGTTTTATTTGGCGAGGCTCGTCTCATTCATTATTATTATTATTTTTTTAAAAAGAATTACAACGTCGTGGAAATGCATCTTGAATCACGTCACAATCAATGTACCCGTGATTATCGACACATTTTGACTTCGTTGAGATTTGGATTTGGGTCACATAAATGTGCACCCGAGTTTAAGAAGGTAAGGTTATTTAAAGTATGCACCTAAAGAGACTAACGCATTGTCATTTTTTGGGAAAAGGCCATGAAATTCACTAAGCGGCCGATCCCGAAGTCTATACAATTATTATATCCATTTATTAAGGGCCCCGTAACTTGTGCGTTTTATTTGGCGAGGCTCATCTTATTTATTTTAAAAGGATCATCCTAAAGTGACTACATTCTTCTATTTTTCGTCCGTCTCTAAAATGAAATAAGGAAACATCCTAATTTATTTACATTCTTACGAGTTATTATAGTCGAGTTTCGAACACGGTTTGTTAAATTAGAAAATAGGTGCCATATGGGCAGTCCATTTGCCAACGTGGGCCCAGGTCCAACGCATGTAATATTAAATGGGACCTGGGCCATCTTACTCCGATATTGGGCCTGGTTCAATGTTCAATTCGCAGAAAACGGATTCGAGTTCGATTTAGCATACACAAGTTATCGCCAATTGCATTACATGGTGAAGCCAAACACAATACTTCAAATTTTGAGCAAGTGGGCTGCCTACAATTATCATCTACCTACTGCTGACAATATTGAAACCTTTATAACTAGGGAACTAACGAGTTTCAACAGGCAGATTCAAAATAAAGAAAATCAGGATATCTTCATCTTATTCCAATTGTTTAACTAGACAATTTGACAATAATAGGCATGCTTAACTTATTCGAGAAAGTACAGTTAACTTGGAAATTTGATTTCTAAGTCCATGCTACTGAAATTAATATTAAATTACCAAATTTACAACTAAGAAAGCAACATTTCTGGTCCAATACAGTCATTATCAGTTGCAAAATCCACAATCCACATACTTTATTGAATTACAAAAATAGATTATACAATCACTTATTGCTTATCTACTGAATTATAGATACACTAAGTATTTAATTACTCGAGCATTTCTTTCACTTTTACAGCTACATCACAGTGTGACTCGAAAGTGTACCTGGTATAGGAAGCAAAAGAAGAGGAAGATCAGTAGAACAGCAGTAGCATACAACAGCCAGCAACAAACAACAACAACCAGTAACAACCAGCGAACAGAAAACCCAGGGACAAATTAAAAACCAATAGAAAATCCAGAAGAACCCAATGAAACAGTAACAACTAATCCACTAGCACAACCCAGGAAATACCCCTTGAAACCCAGCAAACCAAAGTGAAATCACAGGCAGAAATAGAAGGGAACCAGATGCAAGAGATGCAATAGAACAGTTCTGATTCTCTGTTCTTTAACACCAAAACAGAAACACTCTCAAACTACCTGAACTTTTAGTATAAAAATTCAGCCTAGACTCTCTGAAAAATAACTGTAAGAAAACAGCCTACTTAAACTTTTTATCTATGATTTTTTGTTAGAAAATCCAGCCCTGTTTTCACTCTATAATTACTGAACTCTTTTAGGTAAAAGCCATCCCTTTTTCTATCAAAATTCCTTCTATTTATAACCAAAAAACAGACCCCTTCACACTGCCTAGAAACACTCAGATTTTTTATTCTGCCCATACCCCTTGAATTCCCACTCCTAAGTGTCTTTCTTGTATGAAACTATTTAGTTCCCCACACTTACATGTTTTGTCCCCTATTGTTTCAATCAAGAGTCATGGGGTGATTAAAGTATTCCTATTAATTCCCCATGCTCTTATGTCTTGTCTTGTTCCCCATTGCTTTTAACTAATGACATTTATTACCACTTGATAGACCCTTA
>MU680702.1:0-10296 GCA_026770625.1 Nicotiana glauca | reverse complement strand
GGGGGGTTTGTTATGGGGGCGTGGGGTAAGAGACGAGGATTATATACAAAGGGAAGGGATTCAATCTCGGCCGTTGGATCATTCATGATCAACAACCTGGATCATTTCATTTAAGAGGAGCGACATCGTTTAGATGTCTCTGAGATCGGGTGGGTTTTTGACGGAACGGGTCGGGCTGGATATGGGTTAGGGTATGGCGTTTGAGACTGTTGGATCAAGATAGATGAACGGCTCAGATTGGCATGCCTGAAACGACGTCATTTGAACCAATGACGGGGCTGAACTGGACCGTTAGATCTGTTTGATTAACGACCCAGATTTGAGATGTCTAAATGGCGTCGTTTGGCTTGTCTGAAAAACTGGACTGGATCATTTGAAAGAATTTGGGCTTTGGCTTTAAGTTAAAATTGGCCCAACCGAGTTTTGCCCACTATTTTCATTCTTCTTCTTTTCTTTCATTTTCTTTTAATTCCTAAAAACCGAAATTCCTAAATTAAATTGTAACATCAAAAATTAAACTAAAAAATATTAATTAACCCTAATCAATAATTAACACACATGACTAGTCATTAATTAAAACAAAATCACACAAAAATGATAAAACATACAAAAATACCTATTTTTGTGATTTTCCTCTTTTTTTAAAACCAAATCATGGTTTGATTAATTCCTAAGTGCACAATTAGATCCTGAGTGTGCATGCAACATATATTTTTGTATTTTTAATTAATTATAATACGATAAATATTTACGGACAAAACATAGATAATTATCCAAAAAATGCCATGCAAAAATTGTCAAAATTGTACACACGGCAATTTGTTTTATTTTTTGATTTCTTTTGGAGTAGTTTTCGTGAAGCAAAAATCACGTGCTCACAGCTGCCCCTCTTTGTCCAAAAGCACAAAGAGTTTTTGTGCAAAGATAAAGTGAGCGGATTCGAGCAATTTTTGCCCGTTGGAATACTCCGTGTGAAGATTTTTTTTGAAAAGTTTTAACCGAACCTTTGCTTCGAAGGTTTCCTACATATCCCTGGCTAAAAAGGGAATCAGGTTAATGTAGTTCGGGAAGTTTTGGTAGCTGGGACTACCATGGGACTGCAATTTTGCTGTTACTGCTGCTGCATGATGTTATTACTGCTTACCGACCTCCTTGTTACACCGTGTTCAAAAGAAAACAAGAAGCTAGACTAAACCAGGAATTACAAATCTTATCTATCTTGGACTTGCTCTTGTTGCCGTGCTTTCTTGTCGGCTTATGTTTCCTCCGGTGCTTCTTTCTTCCAAAAATTGCTGGGGACGACACTGGCCTTTTGCTTTTTCTGAATATAAGTTTCATCATTTTATTTTGTCCGCTGGGGATAATACTGGTTCAACGACCGCTTCTCTTGGAATTTGTCTTATCTTCTTTTGCTTTCTACACTTGAATTTATGCTGGGGATTTTTGTTGTAACATTCTGCCTTCCGGTGGGTTAATGATTTCAATGTAAAGACCGAAATGTAATGCCTCCGTTCTACGGGCGCGTTCCCGAATGCAACAACTTTAAAAGTAACACCTCCATTCTACGTGCGGGCTCCCGAATGCAGCAACTTAAAAGTAACACCTCCGTTCTACGGGCGGGCTCCCGAATGCAACAACTGAAAGTAACCTCCGTTCTACGGGCGGGCTCCCGAATGCAGCAACTTAAAAGTAACACCTCCGTTCTACGGGTGGGCGAATGCGGCAACTTAAAAGTAACACCTCCGTTCTACGGGCGGGCTCCCGAATGCAACAACTGAAAAGTAACACCTCCGTTCTACGGGCGGGCTCCCGAATGCAACAACTGAAAAGTAACACCTCCGTTCTATGGGCGGGCTCTCAAATGCAACAACTTAAAAGTAACACCTCTGTTATACGGGCGGGCTCCCGAATGCAACAACTTTAAAGCAACACCTCTGTTCTACGGGCGGGCTCCCGAATGCAACAACTTAAAACTAACACCTCCGTTCTACGGGCGGGCTCCCGAGTGCAACAACTTAAAAAGTAACACCTCCATTCTATGGGCGGGCTCCCGAGTGCAACAACTTTAAAGTAACACCTCCGTTCTACGGGCGGGCTCCCAAATGCAACAACTTAAAAAGTAACACCTCCGTTCTACGGGTGGGCTCCCGAATGCAACACCTTAAAAGGAACACCTCCGTTCTACGGGCGGGCTCCCGAATGTAACAACTTAAAAGCAACACCTCCGTTCTACAGGCAGGCTCCCGAATGCAACAACTTAAAAGTAACACCTCCGTTCTACGGGCGGGCTCCCGACTGCAACAACTTAAAAGTAATACCTCCGTTCTACAGGCGGGCTCGCGAATGCAACAACTTAAAAAGTAACACCTCCGTTCTACGGGCGGGCTCCCGAATGCAACAACTTAGAAGTAACACCTCCGTTCTACGGGCGGGCTCCCGAATGCAACAACTTAGAAGTAACACCTCCGTTTTATGGGCGGGCTCCCGAATGCAACAACTTAAAAGGTAACACCTTCGTTCTACGGGTGGGCTCCCGAATGCAACAACTTAAAAGTAACACCTCCGTTCTACGAGCGGGCTCCCGAATGCAACAATTTAAAAGTAACACCTCCATTGTACGGGCGGGCTCCCGAATGCAACAACTTAAAAGTAACACCTCCGTTCTACAGGCAGGCTCCTGACTGCAACAACTAAAAATATAACTTGAATTGATTTCCTCGTTCCTTCGAGAAAATTTTCAACAATGGCAGAAAATTTTTTGCCCCAGTTTTGGTGATCTTCTTTGTGGCATGCCTTTCTGCCGTCAATAACATTTCCTTTTCCTGCTTCAAATCAAAGGAAATTTGTTAGTTTAAAACATTGTGAGTGGTCGTGCCACTCCTGCTGGGGATGATTTTTCCCTTTCCTTTTTCCTGCTCTGCATTTCCAATACATGTTGGGGAATGATGTTATTTGCTGGGGATGATATTTCTGCTAGGGATGGTTTTTCCCTTTCTCCTTTCCCCGCCCTGTGTTGTCTGACCCTCTTGTAACTTTGGTCGATAGTCTGTCGGGGATTCTCCTTCTTCCCGACGATGCTTATCCACACATTTCTCAATTGTTGTTTTTCTATTTTTTCTCCATATTTTCCCTTATCTTTGGTCTGTTCTGCTCGCATCCATTTGGCAATTGGTAGTAAGCTCTGAAAAATCTTAAAAACAAACTAATGGAGAAAAAGTCTTTAAAAAAAGAAAGTGATGACTTCAAAAGATAAAAAAAGAAAAAGTCTTTCCGAACAATTGACGGGGAAAAAGAAAAAAGAGAAAGAACTTATCTGAACGGTATATTCGGTCCCAATGATCACGTCGTGCATTCCGGATCTAACCAACCCAGTCTATTTATCAATCAATCTTTCCGATGGCTTCATTTTGCTGGGGATGAGCAAGCACCCCATTCTTTGCCAAATGCGGATCCTTTCCGCCAATCTTATCTTGTCGCCTCATAGTGCCCTTCGAGGGGTTTTCACTAATAAGACTCTCTCATTTCTGTCAACTCCCGTCGCCTTATGGTGCCCGTGAAGATTTTCACCATAAGACTCTCTCATTTTGTTCCTCTCAGCTTTCGTCGCCTTATGGTGCTTGTGAAGGTTTTTACCGATAAGACTCTCTCATTTTATTTTTCTTTCTCCGCTGGGGATTGGAGTGTTACCGATAAGATTCTCTCCAATGGGGATTCTTTTGGCTATCAATTCCTTTAGCTCATGATCCTCATTCAGGCGAGGATCAATGTGTTATTCTCGGCTTTCATTTGCCTGACTTTGCACCTCTCGGATACTGATCGTGAGGACTTTTTGGACATCAACATGGTTTTTTTTTTTGCGGGGATAAAAGAAAAGGATATCAAAAATTCGAAATAACTTCGATGGATAAAACATTACAAACTCTTGGAATCGAACTTTTTCCAAAATTTTAAAACATAACTTCTGCCCCAGTTTTCTTGCTTGAGGGATTTTTGATTTTTATTACACTTTGACCGAGCCATGAGGCGCCTACGTATCCTCTTTGAGGAATCAGGTCAAACGCAGTTCACTTGATTCCTTTGTTTTCTTGTTATTATTTTTCTTCTATTCTTTTCTTCTCTTCTTTTTTTTCATTTTTCATTTTCATTAATGATACCAAGAGAGGGGTATGAAAAAAATAAATAAGGCTCAAAACGGGGAAGCAAATGTTAAAGTGTTTTGGATAGAAGAATGAATTCCCTACGTCATTTCATTTTCCGATAAATGCCAAGTACAAACAAACAAATAACAAACAATTACAATCAAGGAAATCATACATAATATCTCTTGACTGCATAGCCATGTCGATACATCTTCCCTCGACATCTGTCAGACACAAAGCGCCATTGGATAACACTCTGGTCACAATGAATGGTCCTTGCCAATTTGGGGCGAACTTGCCCTTTGCTTCGGCCTGATGTGGCAGGATTTGTTTCAGCACCTGCTGTCCCACTTCAAATTTCCTGGGACGCACCTTCTTGTTATACGCTCTTGCCATCCGCTTTTGATACAATTGGCCATGACATACTGCTACCAATCTCTTTTTATCAATCAAGCTCAGCTGCTCCAATCGGGCTTTGACCCATTCATCATCATCATTCCCAGCCTCAGCGACAATTCAAAGGGATGGAATTTCAACTTCTGCTGGTATAACTGCTTTAGTTCCTTATACTAACGAATAAGGAGTTGCACTTACTGAAGTACGAATAGTAGTGCGATAACCCAACAATGCAAATGGCAACTTTTCATGCCATTGCCTAGACCCTTCTACCATCTTCCGCAATATCTTCTTTATGTTTTTGTTGGCTGCCTTAACCGCTCAATTCTCCTTGGGCCGATACGGGGTGGAATTATGGTGTATAATCTTGAACTGTTGACATACTTCTTTCATCAAACTGCTGTTAAGATTAGCACCATTGTACGTGATGATCACCTTTGGGATCCCAAATCTACAGATGATATGGGAATGAACAAAATCCACTACTGCCTTCTTGGTTACCGACTTGAAAGTTTTAGCTTTAACCCATTTAGTGAAATAGTCGAGTGTTACCAGAATGAACCGATGACCGTTGGAAGCTGCCAGCTCAATCAGTCCAATGACATCCATGCCCCATGCAACAAATGGCCATGGTGCTGACATTGTGTGTAATTCTGTTGGCAGAGAATGAATCAGATCTCTGTGTATCTGGCGTTGACGGAATTTACGCACAAAACTGATACAATCTCGCTCCATGGTAAGCCAATAGTATCCTGCTCGGAGAATCTTCTTCGCCAATACATATCCGCTCATATGTGGCCCACAAACTCCGGCATGTACCTCTGTCGTCACTGTCGTGGCTTGACAAGCATCTATACATCTCAGCAAACCCAAATCTGGGGTTCTTTTGTACAGCACTCCTCCACTGAGGAAAAATCCATTTGACAATCGCTGAATGGCTCTCTTTTGATCTCTGGTGGCCTGCTCCGGGTATATCCCCAACCTGAGGTATTCTTTGACATCATAGAACCATGGCTCACCATCCATTTCTTCCTCTACCAAGTTGCAATACGCATGCTGATCACGGACCTGAATATGCAACGGGTCAACATGAATTTTGTCTGGGTGGTGCAACATCGATGCTAAAGTGGCCAAAGCATCGGCAACCTCATTGTGAACTCTTGGGATGTGTCTGAACTCCACTAATCAAAATCGCTTGCTCAGATCGTGCAAACATTGTCGGTATGGTATAAGGTTCAAATCCCGTGTTTCCCATTCACCTTGAATCTGATGCACCAAGAGGTCCGAGTCTCCCAAGACCAAGACATCCTGGACATCCATATCTGCGACTAACCGTAGGCCCAAAATGCATGCCTCACACTCAGCCATGTTGTTGGTACAATAGAAACGCAGCTGAGCCGTAACAGGATAATGATGTCCTATTTCAAAAATAAGTACTGCTGCTATTCCAACTCCCTTTGCATTTGCAGCTCCATCAAAGAAAAGCTTCCACCCTGGTTCCTCGGTCAATTCCAACTCATCCATATGCATCACTTCTTCATTAGGAAAATACGTCCTCAGTGGCTCGTATTCTTCATCAACAGGATTCTCAGCCAAGTGATCGGCTAATGCTTGGGCTTTCATGGCCGTCCTCGTCACATAGACGATGTCAAATTCTGTGAGTAATATCTTCCATTTCGCTAACCTCCCTGTGGGCATAGGCTTCTGGAAAATATACTTTAGCGGATCCAAGCGTGAAATGAGATAAGTAGTATATGATGACAGATAATGTTTCAACTTTTGGGCCACCCAAGTTAGGGCGTAACATGTCTTCTCAAGTTGAGTGTACTTAACCTTATATACTGTAAACTTCTTACTGCGATAATATATGGCTTGCTCCTTCCTCCCTGTAATGTCATGTTGCCCTAGTACGCAACCAAACGAATTCTCCAGGACCGTTAAATAGAGAATCAATGGTCTTCCCAGCTCGGGTGGAACCAATACGGGTGGATTTGATAGATACCCTTTGATTTGGTCAAATGCTTCCTGACATTCTGCTGTCCATTCTACCGCAGCATCTTTCTTCAGTAGCCGAAATATGGGCTCACAAGTTGCTGTGAGTTGAGCGATGAACCTGCTGATATAATTCAATCTTCCCAACAGACTCATTACTTCCGTTTTGTTTTTCGGCGGTGGCAATTCATGGATGGATTTGATCTTTGATGGATACAACTCAATGCCTCGCCGACTGACGATGAATCCCAACAGTTTTCCAGGCGGAATACCAAATGCACATTTGGCTGGGTTGAGCTTAATATCGTACCTTCGAAGTCTTTGGAAGAACTTCCTTAGGTCTGCCACGTGGTCTTCCTGGCACTAGGATTTTATGATCACATCATCTACATAAACCTCAATCTCTTTGTGTATCATGAAACACAGTAGTCATTGCTCTTATGTACGTTGCCCCAGCATTCTTCAAGCCAAAAGGCATTACCCGATAGCAATAAGTCCCCCACGGCATAATGAAAGCCGTCTTTTCTGCATCTTCTTCATCCATCAAGATCTGATGATACCCAGCATAGCAATCCACAAATGACCCGATCTCACGTCCGACACAGTTATCGATCAAAATATGAATGTTGGGTAATGGAAAGTTATCCTTTGGGCTCGCCCTGTTCAGATTGCGGTAATCGGCACATACCCTAATCTTCCCATCTTTCTTCGGCACTGGCACCACATTAGCCAACCAATCAGGATATCGAGTGACCCGAATAACCTTTGCCTGCAGCTGCTTGGTTACTTCTTCTTTAATCTTCACACTCATGTCTGTCTTGAACTTCCATAATTTCTGCTTGACGAGAGGGCACGCCGGGTCAGCGGGCAATTTGTGAACCACTAAATCAGTGCTTAAACCCGGCATGTCATCATACGACCATGCAAAAATGTCTTTGAACTCGACAAGTGCTTTGATCAGTTCCTCCCTTATGTTTTGCTTAATGTGGATGCTTATTTTGGTTTCCCTGACATTGTCTGCATCCCCTAAATTGACAGCTTCAGTGTCATTCAAATTGGGCTTGGGTTTCTCTTCGAACTGGCTTAATTCTTTGTTTATCACTTCAAAGGCTTCATCCTCATTATATTCCGATTCATCATCATAATCGACCTTTTGTACAATTAATTCAGAATCAGATTGATTTTTTAGACTAGGTTGAAGATCCGTTGTGCATGCCATGTCATTAGAACCAGTATAAAGAGAACTGTTCAGAAAGAGAAAAGAAGAAAACAAAATTAAAACAAAATAAGGAGAGAAAACTTTCACTTTATTAAAATGCGGGATAACAGAGTTTCACACTTTTGCCGAATACAAAATAAAACAAAAATTGGATTACACCCTGGAATTATCTAGAATACAAGAAAGAAAAATCAAAGCCAACTACCAAGACTCCCTCCGGGTAGGAAGAGGAGTAGCTGTCCAATTTTTGATATTGGCCCTAGGCCCCACAAACTATATATCTGCCCTACTGGAACCTTCTCTAGCTTCTATCACATTGACGTCGGCGAACAACCTATCGAAACTCTGATTCAAATCCCCATCTGAACCAATTAGTGGTCCGAGAACCTTCGGGACGGACAACCTTCTGCTACCTGCTCTGACAAAGGATCTGGAGAGACGTGAAACCGGTTTGGGAAGAACCCAACTTCTCTTCTTCAACTTCCGAGCCCGTCTGACGTCTGCTGTTGTAGTCTTGTATCCCAACCCAAAAGTATCCAGATTCTTGGGCAAAGAAACTGGCTGGACAATACCTTGCAAGTCAACCCCAAACCTTTGCTAGGTACAAACCCGCTGTTTAACATTTCCGAGGCTATCATGAAGGTCGCAGCTGCAATTATGGGAAGTTGAAGGTCCTCGCCTTCAGAAATTTTATCTACTGAGATTGCATCAAAAATCTGGTAAACCCATGGACCTTTGTCGTCATCAGTTTCTATGAATGGTACAATGGCATCACCCACAGTGCCTGTACCATCATCCCCGTGTACCACTATCTCTTGCCTGTCCCCCTCAAATTTCACTATCTGGTGCAATGTGGAAGGCACTGCTTTGGCGGCATGAATCCAGGGTCACCCCAATAGAGGATTGTATGATACTGCCACGTCTACCACTTGGAATTCCATGGTGAATTCCACTGGACCAATGGTCAATTCCAATATTATATCACCCACCGTGTCAGTACCACCCCCATCAAAACCTCGTACGCAGATGCTGTTCCTGTGAATTCGGTCATGATCAACCTTCAGCTTGTTCAGAGTAGTCAAAGTACAGATGTTGGCGCTCGACCCATTATCAATCAATGCTCGGGTGACCACCGAGTCTTTGCATTTCACGGTCAAGTATAGGGCTTTGTTGTGTTCTGTACCCTCTGCCGGCAATTCATCATCAGAAAATGTCACCCAGTTTACCTCGAAGATTTTGTGCGCTATCCTTTCCAAGTGATTTACAGATATTTTATCCGAAACATGAGCCTCGTTCAGGATTTTCATCAGTGCCTGGCAATGGTCACTGGAATGGATCAACAAGGATAGCAACGAAATCTGTGCCGGAGTCTTTCTTAACTGCTCCACAATGGAGTAATCTTGGGCCTTCATTTTCTTCAAAAACTCCTCTGCCTCTTCCTCCGTCACGGGTTTCTTTATCACCGCTGGGTTGAACCTTCTTAACTTTACGGGAGCAAAACACCTCCCCGAACGAGTTATCCCCTGGGCTTCACATATTTCTTCCACGACCTCCTTCCCCTTGTACATTAACATCGCTTTACTGTAGCTCCAGGGCACGGCTTTCTCGCTGATTATCGGCATCTGCATTACTGGCCTGATAACAACTATCCCTGTGCATGCCGGTTTGCTTGGTACCCCTTGCACCGTTACTTTGACCGGATCTGGATTCTTTGGAACAACAAGCGAACTCTTCCCTATTACCACCACTGGCTTGACATCCACCTTCTCCAACTGTACCTCCACTTCCCCACCGGTCGACTTTTCTTTTGGACTCGCACAGATCATCATCACCGTCTGTGAGGGTTTATTTAGCTCCCCTCCTTCGTACACAAGCTCGATCATGTGGGTTTCGTGGTGTGCTGGCAATGGGTCTTGATTGATGTTAGGTGCCTCTGGTGTCTGAACCTCGATCTTGTTGGTGTCAATAAGATCTTGCACTGCACGTTTCAACTTCCAACACTTCTCGGTATCATGTTCGGGATCCCCCGGACAGTACTCACAACTTACTGAGTGGTCCATATTTTGGGGAAGGGGATTTGGTAATCTGGGCTCAATAGGACTCAACAAACCCAACTGCCTTAATTTGTAGAACAAAGCAGTATAGGTTTCTCCCAACTCAGTGAAGGCTTTTTGTCTCTGTACCCTTTCATTTCTGAAAGACTGATTTNTGGGTGTATGTCTGGGCTTGATGGACAGAGAAGTGTGGTTCTTGTGGTGGGTAGTAGGGCTATGGAGGGTAATTTGGAGGGTGCGGGTAATTTGAGTGATGGGGTCTGGATTGGTAGCGGGGGGAAGGACCTCTTGATCTGGACCAATTGCCTGCTTCTATTGTTGCGACCTCTTCTCTTTTCTTCTTCCCGAGCGCACCTCGCGTGCCGCTCTGAATGGCTTGAGTAGTGGCTTTAATTGACGAATAACTCAGGATTTTGTTGGACTTAAGTCCCTCTTCAATCATACCACCCATTTTCACTACCTCGTTGAAGGATTTTCCAACTGACGTCACCAAGTG
>MU680698.1:0-32584 GCA_026770625.1 Nicotiana glauca | reverse complement strand
AAACCCCCTCCCCCCCCCCCCCCCTCCTCTCCTTCATCTCTTCAGAGACCAGCCATAGACCACCATCCTCCGCCCGTTGAAAATCGCCTACGGCGGCAGACAGTGGCTGATCCCTTCCAAACTTACTCCCTGGACTCCCCTCACCTTCCCCATTCTGAATCCCCAATCCATTTTCTTCGAATCACCCCAATACTCTTCGAATTTTAGATCGAAATAGGACCCCAAAACCCTAGTTTATCCAACCAGTCCCAAATTAACACCATACAACCGCCTTGACCCCCTAATACCCAATATGTATCTGATTTCCCTCAAATCATTGTCAAACGCTTCGAATCTTGGATCTAAAATATGAAGTCCTAGTCCCTATTTCCCCTTTTGCATCTTTGGGTTTTGAGAGGCTTGGGTGAACTCAAAACATCTATTAATCAATTTGTTCTTGTTAAGAACAGACGATTAACGGCAGTTCAAATTCACCATTTGGCTCGACGGTCTGATTGAGTGATTCCAGTGTCGAAGAGGTTGTTTCAAGTAATCCTCTTTTCTTTTTCGTCGTTTGATTTTGGTTTTTCTGCATCCTGTCTTAATTTGGGTTGTATGTTTAGTCATTAAGTTTTCGTGTTTTTTTGTTGCTTTTGTTTTCTTCTTTTCTGAGTTTTATTTCTGATAGGTTTGAGGTTGATCATGTTTAATTGTTTGTTTATTAAGAGAATGGAAATTGTGGCATGTTAGGGGTTTAGAGCTATTATCTATTATGTCCAGTTAATCCAATTCATATGTGTTAGTTTCTGGTTAGAATCCTTAATAGATTCAAGTATTCCTGGGTTTGTCGTTTGATTCCAAGGTCATTGAGTAATAAGATGCAGGTTTAGATATAAGTTTAAAGTAATTCAGTATTGGTTTGTTTGATCTTCCTTGCTCCTTCAATTCTGAAACTTGTTGTTTGTCCTAGTTGTTAATTAGTGGGAACTCTTAGGGTGTTAAGTTGAATGATAGAAACTAGGGGGGTTATTTGAAAGTTAGGAAATCAGATTTTTGTGAGGGAAGCATCTAGAATAGGGGCAGCTAGCTTTATTGGATTAACGCAAGTTGCTGTAGCCAATAAAAAGTGGCCAGCTATCTCATTCAGTTAGAAAAATGCCTTGTGGGGATATTTTGGGGAATTTGCTTGACTTGCCTTGGAAGGCACACCACAGGCCCCTTTTTCCTATAAAAAGGGTACCATTCTTGCCTTTGAGGGCAAGGTTTTGATTGAGAAAAATACAGAAAAACAGGCTGCTACTGTGCCATCAAAATTTGGCTCTCAATTTGAAAAATTCTCACTCTTAAAATCGATTTTGTTTTTCTCTTTGAAATGATTTAAAACTTGGCCCAATTCAAGTTTGTTTTAGGGATCTGTTGATCCAGTGAGTCTGAAGTTAGTTGATGAACTGTTACATTTCATCTTTGGTTTAAAAACCAGTCGGTTGGTTCATTTTTGAGGGCTGAGTGCTGCTGCTGTTATTTGCTTACAATAACCACCTCTTTTTCCTTCTATAATTTCCAGGTACATATTTCTTAGATCTACCTAATGTAAGGCTTGACTCGAAGTTGAAATGGAAGTTTGGAGCCCTGGAACTAATGTCAATCTGTTTTCCCTCCTTTTGTTCATAGTTTAGTTTTAGTCATTTTAAATACATTGATTGAGTTGTATGATGTACTGTACTTTGCTGGACATTTTGTGTTATTTTGCTTTATCAAGCATCTCTTGGCTAGATGTAGATTGTGACATTGAACTCATGTTATTGCATTTCGTTTTGGACTGTCTAGTTTGATGTGAATCTGTCAGTCGGATTAGTAGCTAGGTTCTGGGTTAACTGTGTTATTTAAATTTAATAGTAATGTATTTAGTCTAGATTGGTCTTCCCCATATTGATATCACGCAGGTGTCAGTGCTGCCATACGTGCAAAAATGGTAGTTTTACTGAAATTTTATTTGTGGTCACAGTAATTGATTTTTAGTGCTCATGGAGCTGGGAATTGTTAAGGTGATTATTTGCTATATAATAACATTGTGTCAAATTCCAGGAGTTGAAAGAATAGTTTGTTTCTGAGATTAGAATCAAAGAGTGATAATTATGTCATGTTATATTTTAGTTTAACATTCAGAAAAAATGATGTTTGTGTCTTCAAATTTTGCATAACTGCTAAGTTATTGTTTGATGCATATATGCAAATCGATAAGGTTTAAATAATGCATTATAGTTCCAATCGGTTACAGTCATTTGGGGTTGTTATGAGTGACGAAACTCTGTGTGTAATCAATGGTTTATCCTGAGCATTATCAGCACCCTTTCTTTTTTTTTTTTCTGCATTTGTAGGGGTTTGATTTGCCCCCCTTTGGTTCCATTTAGCATATGTCTCAATGCTCGTTTTGGGCCCAGGTGAATCTCTATCCGGAGTTTGCAATGCTGCAATGTTATAACCATTCTAGGCTCATTAGGCCCAGTTTAAAATCGCTGGAATGTAGGGCCTTTGGATTTAATTCTCCTTTAGTCCATTATGTGCTATTCAATTAGTAGAGCTGAGGTTTTATTTAAATGGGGTATGAGATCTATAGATCCGCTTAAGATAAAAATTGGTTCATCAAAAATAGCTCGGGGTGTGCCGTGCCGAACACAAATAACAATTGCATGGCCCTCGTGTTAATTTAGATAAAAAGTTAATTAATATTCGTAATAATGCTATAGGGCCGTTTAAAATACGATTGTGGTTGCGTATACATTCGCGTAACATGACCATAATTTTAAATTAATTTGGAGTATGCGTTCGCGCAACTTCGATCAAACTTTTCTTAATAATAAAACGGGTTATGGGCTATTAATTAATGTTAGTTTACATAGTTTGAGGGATGTCACCTTCCTTTAAATCATATATGGCCTGTGTATTAATTTCTTATGGATTAGATACAAATCACTAATATTTCGTAGAATATCCTTTAGGGCCGTCTAAAATACTATTGTGATTGTATATACGTCCGCGTAACGTAATTACGATTCTAAAAACAAAACCAGAGTATGCATTCGCGCAACTTTGGCCCAAATTTTCTTAATAATAATAATAAAGCATTATTAATTGCGGACACGTTCGCCTGACATGATTTTAGACGTGCCAAACAAATGGGTATACGTATACGTAACTCGTTTCAAGATAATTTTCTTAATTAAAAGCGGTGAAAGAAGTAAATGCACATAGGTTTTAAAATCAATAATTAAACAATTTTAGTAAGCCAAGTATTGTCAAAGCGACCGTGCTAGAACCAAGGAACTCGGGAGTGCCTAACACCTTCTCCCGGGTTAACAGAATTCCTTACCGGATTTGTGATTCGCAGACTGTATACAGAGTCAAACCTTTTCCTCGATTCAGGATTCACTCTGGTGACTTGGGACACCATAAATCTCCCAAGTGGCGACTCTGATTTTTAATATAAATAATCCTGTTTTAATTGTCACTTAAATTGGAAAAACTCCGTTTATTATATCCTTTTCCGGGGTGTAGTATGAAGATGGAGATATGACAGCTCTAGCGACTCTGCTGGGGACAAGAACCCAGAACTTTTTGTTCAGGGTTCAAGAATTCGAGCTTGTTTTATTATTTTTACTTGGCTTATTTATTGTTGATAATATTGTATTTTTGTGAACCTTTGTGTTAAAATGCTATCTGTTTACCATTTTAATATTGTTGAATTGTATATAAATGTCTTCTTACGCTACCCCTCTGAGTTTTTTGAAAATGGTGCATACGTTCGCGTAGCCTGCTTTTTCAAACTAATTTATATTATTGGAGCTAACATGAATGAATAAAAACAAAGTATAGTTCAACCACCCAAGTTCATTACAGTGAAGATTTTCCTAATTAACAAATCTAATTGAACTACAATGATCCAAATAAACATAAGTCAGACATGAGAAAACATGTACAACTTTATTTTTTCATTTCCAGTTTTGAGAGCTACATCAAGGGAGATCCAGATCATGTACCTGGAGTTCAAAATAAAAGCCAAAATAGGGAGTGAGTGAATGGCCAGAAGCAGCAGCAGGAAGAAACAACAACAGAACCCCAAATCAGTGATAAAACCACAGCAAATCCCAAATCCAATAGAGCAATGAATTTCAGCCCAAAAATCAACAAACAATGCAAATCAAACAACTAACCCCAACTTTAAACCCTTAACTGACTCGGCAAAAGATCAGACTCAACCTTACTAATTTATTCTTACGGAACCAGGGACGGGACCTCACTCGACTCTCTCATCCTCTTCACACACTCCATCACCTCATTCACTTCTGAACTACACGTGGCCTGATTCCTTTATAGCCAAGGATCTGTAGGCAGCTCAGATACCAGGGCCCGGTCACATTCTCCTTCCTCTCAATTTTGGTCTCTCTAAATAAGGGTCCGGTCAAAAAGCCTGTCTAGTCGTTCTTTGTCTGAAAACTCTTCGCGCTTCTAGTCAAAGAGGGGCAGCTGTAGACATGTGATTTTTGACCCTCCCCGGGATTTTTTATATTTTTAGGGTAAATATTAAGTTTAGGTTTAGTATCGCTCTCTTTGCCTTATTTTATCTTTAAAAAAATTACAAAAAATATTTTTCCTTATTCTAGCTAGTTGATATTTTGTCTAATTAGTTTTATTTTTGAAAAAAATACAAAAATAGTCTTGGCATTTTATTTTTTTTTTAAAAAAAGATAAGAAGAAAAAGTTCAAAATATATTTTACATTTTAGTACATATTGAGTAGTATTTAAATGTCATTAATATAGTAATTATTTATCTTTTCTAAATATTTTTACTATCTTAAATATACTAGTATCTTTTTAAAGCAATTTTAATTCATCTTTAGAATAAAGAAAAGAAATGAAGAAAAAAAAAACCCAAAAAGATATGGTCCAACCCAATTATCCTTAGTCCATTCTTCCAAACCCATTAGCCCAATTAAGTGCAAGATTTAATCCTAGCCATCTATTTCCTTCTAATCTAATAGTCAGCATCCTTCCTACCTCTATATAAAATAACCAATTATAGAAACCCTACACCAAGTTTTCAATTCCTAGACGTAGAGCTAGACTACACACAAAAACGGCAGCCACCCCTCGTAGAGATTACCTCACCTTTGAATCTTCTAATTCCAAAATTTTCAAAAGAGAAATGACAGCACCTCACCTAAGCCATAAAACCAGCCAAAAATGTTGTCATGACTAATCAAAAAATAGCTCCTCGCGATTCCAAGTTCAGATCTCGATTTAGTCTCTTAAATATAAAGTTCCTTTTACTTTTGATGACGTGTTGATTTGTTCGTGAGGCTCCTATTTTTCAAAATTGATGAAAGAATCTTTGGTGATAAAGGTCTGTTTCATTTTAACTACTACTACATGCCAAGCTTTGGCCGATTGAATGAATGCTTAATTTCTATTTATTTATTCTTCTTTATTTAACTTTTGTAGGGATTGATATTTTATTAAAATATAATATCTTTTAAGTTGTATATGTGATGTTCGGTGGTGTTAGAATTCAGATGATGAATCTTATTAGTTTTTTTTAGTTCATTGATGTCTTACTATAAGTCAATATTTTATTTTGGTGAATACTCTAGTTTCTTTATTGTGGCTTTTTTTTCCTTCTTGTGTTTAATTTATTTTGATTTAGAAACTATATTTTGTAAGCTGTTACTAGGCTATGTAAAATAACCTTAGGTTAAAGGGAAAAATAATTGGTTTAAGTGAAGATGAGAATTAATTAACTTGGTACATTGAATAAAAACATTAGGTTTGGAAATATAAATTTTAGGTCATAATATAGTTTGGTTGAGAACGTTTTTTTTCTTTTGGCACTAAATGGGTTGTCTCGATATAGTGGGCTACGTTGAAGTGCATTTCTTTCTTGAGTGCCATAAATTTCGTCTATATATGTGAGTTTGCTTATGAAAGATTATTGGACTGTGGGGGTTTTTAGTGGAGCAATCCTTGGAGCTTTAGTAGCTCATCTCAGAAAACAAATGGTACACTTTATCCATAAAGTGATTTCCCCTAAGCCCCTGGCCTTCACAAAATTAGTTAGCTTTTATAGAAAATTTGAGGTGTGACATTTTTATTAAATAACCCATGGCCCTCTAGAGTTAGTTTGAATTCCCTTTTAAAATGGAATCGAGGTGTGCCACGCCAAATTAAATTTCAAATGCGTGGCCCTCGTTTAATTAATTTTAAAATCCTTAGAATTCGAGACGTGTCATTTAGCAAATTTCCATGGCCCTCATAAAGTTGCAAATGCGCAGTTGCTTTAGGCGCGTTGTTCTAATAATTTACCTTCCTAAACTCGGGTGCGCATTTATGTGACCCAAATCCAAATCTCAACGTTGGATAAAATATGTTGCGGACTGCAGGTGCATTTATGTGACGCGGTTTAAGATGTATTTTTAAATAACGTTGAAATCTTCCTAAAAAGATATAATTGAATAAAATTGGCTGTAAAGTCAAAATTGCACCATAGGTTAAAACATGTTTAAAATCTGATAATTGAGCCAATTGTAACAGTTGAGCGACCGTGCTACAACCACGGAACTCGGGAATGCCTAACACCTTCTCCCGGGTTAACAGAATTTCTTACCCAGATTTCTGTGTTCGCGGACTGTAATACAGAGTCAATCTTTTCTCGATTCGGGATTTGAAATCGGTGACTTGGGACACCATAAATCTCCCAAGTGGCGACTCTAAATCTTTTAATAATATGATCCCGTTTCGATTTTTCTTTAACTGGAAAAACTCCTTTATTATACTCTCTTCCGGGAGTGTAAAAAAGGACGTGTGACAGGGAACAGAATAGTTCGAACAACAGACAATTAATCAAAATTTTCAACCGGAGAAAAAGAGAAGTAAAGAAGAGGGATGAAGAAGATGAACTAAAACAACAAATGGGTACCAAGATCGATTGAAGCTCACCGGCTGCACTCGAGACGAAACTCAATAACTTGGCTCACACAAAACTGATACCAGTCGCCTTTCTCGGTCAAGAAAGAATGACCAGCATCAGCTTTGTAGCAAGTCAACCTTCCAAACATGAGAAAAGTAGTCCTGAGCCGATGCATGCCACCAGAACCGGTTTCGAACCTTTAAGGCTCAGACTCATATCCAAGATTCAAACGGTTATGAGCAGATTCGAAGGTAACGAAGTGTGGATTTGGAAAGAGGGGAGTGAGGGGGTTCTAGGGTGTTAGTTTGAGGTGGTTTGGGACCGGCGCCGCCACCGGAGAACACAAGGGCGCCGCTAGGGTTTTGGAGTTTCGAGGGGTTCGTGTGGGTTTGAAGGAAACCAATGGCTGATTCGTGTTGAGGAAGGGGAGAGGGAACTGTGGTGGGAGTTTGGTGGCGATTGGCCACCGGCTACCGGCAGATGCAACTGGAGTTTGAGGCGGCTTTCTCTAGGGTTTAGGACTTGGAGACGAAGAAGATCGGGGGTTGGGGGGGGGGGTTCTGAAGGGGGTTGGGAAATTTTCAGACGATTATATACTTAACGATGGTTCACTTCTTGTCCGTTGGATGAGGCAACAATCTACGGTTGAGATTGTAGAAGAGGAAAACGGGGTTGTTTCATGTTAGTGGGGGCTGGGACCGGGTCAGGGTGGTTTTGGGCCTAGACCAGAGGTAATTTGGGCGGGTATTTAGGGTTCTGGCTTGGGCTGGGCATCAAAGACCAGAGATTAGCTCAATTTTAATTAAAGGCTCCATTCTTTTGATTATCTTTTTTTTTTCTTTTCTTTTCAAAGTAAAATAAAACTAAAATTAAACCTAAAAAATTAAATTAAACCCCTAATTATATTAAGCTATAATTAATAAGCCACTCTATTACTAAAATACTAAATTAAAGAAAATTAATAAAATTCAAAGCTAAAATTCAAACAAAGCAAAATAAATCAATTTTTTTATTTTTTTATTTTTTGTAAAACCCTAGTTACTAATTAATATGTAAAATTAAATCCTGAATGCAATGCGTATATTTTTAAATTTTTTTCACTAATTAAAATGCACAAACAAAAATGCAAACAATTAAAGAAAATGCCACGAAAAAATCCACAAAATTGCAAACAGTGAAAGAAATTACTTTGTTTTGAATTTGTGGGAGTAATTCATATAGGGCAAAAATCACGTGCTCAAAATGTTAATGCAATGAGAGAAGAGATGTATAAGCTAAAGCAACAAATGGCCGAAATGAACCAGGCCTGATCAAAAGGACATCCACCACCGGCTTACCCTACTAACCTTGCTTATATCACACCATTGGATCAACCTTAGGAACCTCCTACTGTTAACTCGTCCCCAGCCTTTCCTATTTACCAACAGTGCTATGGAACCACCTCCCAAACACCACCACCTCCACCACCCAAACAAATCTCATACCCTCCTCCACCAATCACCCATGTGCTTGTGGCACATCTACCTGCTGCATTACACAGATCCTCTAGTGAGCCAGTGTTTCAAACTCACGACAACCACTATTACCAACCAGAATCTACCTTTAAAGCGCTAGAACCATATGCTTACACTCCTCACTTTGATCTCTCGGCCAAAACTGAGAAGCCTCCCAAGAACACCGAGCAAGAGGAGATGATTCGGAAAGTCAAGAGCTTGGAGCAATCCTTCAGAAATATAAAGACCTATGTATGTTCCCAGATGTTCAGCTACCAACGGGAGTCAAGTTGCCCAAGTTTGATTTATATGATGGGCATGGTGATTCAATGGCACATCTAAGAGGTTTCTGTAGCAAGATGAGAGGAGCCGGTGGGAGAGATGAGTTATTGATGGCGTACTTCAGTCAAAGTTTAAGTGGCTCAGCTTTGGAATGGTACAACCAACAGGATCATGGTCGGTGGTACAGTTGGGACGATCTGGCCCAAGCATTTGCATGCCATTTTCAGTACAACCTCGAAATTGTCCCAGACCGTTTGTCGCTGACAAAAATTGAGAAAAAGCCCGGGGAAAGCTTCAGAGAATATGGTTTCCGCTGGAGAGAGCAAGCGGCGAGGGTTGACCCTCCAATGAAAGAAAGTGAAATGGTCGATTACTTCTTGCAGGCCTTGGATCGCACTTGTTTTGGTCATTTGGTGTCAGCAGTAGGGAAATCTTTTAATGAAGTGGTAAAAATGGGAAGTATGGTGGAGGAAGGTCATTTGGTGGTCGATTACTTCTTGCAGGCCTTGGATCGCACTTGTTTTGGTCATTTGGTGTCAGCAGTAGGGAAATCTTTTAATGAAGTGGTAAAAATGGGAAGTATGGTGGAGGAAGGACTTAAATCCAACAAAATCATGCGTTATTCAGCAATCAAGGCAACCACCCAGGCTATTCAAAGCGGCACTGGGGGTGTATTGGAAAAGAAGAAGAAAAAGGATGTTGCAGTAGTTGAATCAAGAGCTTGGTCCAGGGGCACATCACCATATTACAACCAACCTCGACCCCATCCCCAAACTTACCCCCACACTCCATATAGCCCACCCTAACACTATTACCCACCTCCTGATCCTCACTTCTCTGTCCATCATGCCCAAACATACTCCCAACCTCCTGCCCACGTGCAATGGCGCGTGCCAACCCCACAAAATTTCTTACCCAACTCCCCAAAGCACTTACCTACCTCCAAGAACCTACAGAAATCCCCCTGGAGCAGGTTTTCGGTCTAACCAAACCTTCAAGCAGGAGAGAACGCAGAAACAGAAAACTTTCACCCCTTTGGGAGAGTCATATACCAGTCTATTCCACAGGCTAAAGTAGTTGGGAATGTTGATTCCAGTAGATCCTAAGTTGTCAAATCCCCTTCCAAGAAATCTTGATCATTCGTTGAGTTGTGAGTATTGTTCAGGGGCTTCGGGGCACGACACAGAGAAGTGCTGGAAATTGAAAATAGCTATTTAGGAGCTCATTGATACTCGCTTAATTGAGGTGCAGGCCTCGGAGACGCCTAACATCAATCAGAATTCATTGCCAACCCATCACGAGACCTATATGATTGAGCTAGTGCAAAAGGAAGGAGAGCATAAGAAGCCTTCACAGACTGTAATGATGATCAGGTCTAGTGAGGACAGGCCAATTGGGAAGCCAACTAATGGGAATACATCGATCAAGGTGAAAAAGACGGGTAGTAAAACAGTTGTGGTGGTTCAGAAGGAGTCTTCGAGCATTGCTGCAGTGAAGCAGGAAAAATCCAAAGTGGTAGTGCCAGGGGCAGCTACCAAGCCCGTTGTAATCGTGGAAGGTGCTCGCATAGAGCCTGTATCATCAAGCTAGTGAATCAGCTACCAATAATCAGCGGCAAGGCCGTTGCGTGAAATTACAGCCGAGTGACAGTGATGTATAAAGGGAAAGAAGTTAAAGAAGAAGTTTGTGAAACCCATGGTCTGACTCACTCAGGAAGATGCTTTGCCCCTGAAGAGTTGAGAAAAGCCAAAACCGCCAAAGATAATCCAGTGTCAGTGAAGAAAGTTGTAACTGAAGAAAAGGCAGAAGAGTTCTTGAGAAAAATGAAGGTGCAATATTATTCCTTTGTGGAATAGTTGAGAAAGACCCCTGCGCATATCTCATTGCTCTCATTATTGATCCATTCCTATGAGCACCGTCAGGCGCTAATGAAAATTTTGAATGAGGCCCATGTTCCCAACAAGATATCGGTAAATCACTTGGAGAAGATAGCAAACAAAATATTCGAGGTGAACAGAGTTACCATCTCCGATGATGAGTTGCCCGTGGAGCGTACTGAGCATAATAGGGCCCTTTATCTGATAGTGAAATGCGAAGATTCTTTGGTTACCCGAGTTCTGATCGACAACGGGTCTAGTGCAAACATTTGCCCTCTCTCCATGCTGAACAAGATGAAAGTGGACGATGATAGAATTCGCAAAAACAACATTTATGTTCTAGGGTTCGATGGTGGGGGCAAAGATTCAGTGGGTGATATAATACTAGAATTGACAATAGGGCCTGTTGATTTCACTATGGAATTCCAAGTGTTGGATGTGGCAGTTTCTTATAATCTCTTGTTAGGCCGACCCTGGATTCATGCAGCTAAGGCAGTGCCGTCTACCCTGCACCAGATGGTCAAATTTGAATGGGATAGACAGGAAATTGTGGTACACAGAGAGGATAATTTGTATGCCCTGGGTGATGCAATTGTGCCTTTCATCGACGCTGAAGACAGCAAAGGTCCATGGGTTTATCAAGTCTTTGACACAGTATCAGTTGAAAAGATCCCGGAAGGGGTGTGTGTTCCCGTATCGAAAGTAGTCGCTGCATCAGTCATGGTGGCTTCGGAAATGTTGAAAAATGGATTTGTACGTGGCAAGGGTTTGGATGCTTCTCTGCAAGGCATCATACAGCTAGTGTCTCTTCCCGGAAACTTGGATACTTTTGGTCTAGGGTTCAAGCCCACTGCTGCGGACATAAGGCAAGCTAGAAAGTTGAAAAAGAAAGCATGGGCTCTTCGAAAACCTGTCCCCCGCCTTTCCCGATCCTTTATCAGGCCTGGTACTAAGAAGCGCCCAGCAACAACAATGTCGAGTTCTGTGGTTGCTCCCTATAAGGAGCTGCTTGAAAGGTTTGAAAAGTTGTTCGACGAGGTGAATATGGTGGAAGCCGGAGAGGGCTCGAGCAAGGCAGATGTGCAGTTCGTGGGGCCCAGTGCAAAGATCAATAATTGGGAAGCTACTCCTCTTCCTACTCGGAGGGAGTCTTGGTAGTTGGCTTTGATTTTTCTTTCAGTTTAATCTGGATTATTTCCAGTGTTGTAATTCAGATGCTATGTTCCGTCCGTTTGGATGAGTTAAACCTTGTTATCTTTAAATTTCAATGAAATGCAATTTCCCTTCTTTTCATTCCTGATATTTTGTTTTTATTTTTCTTTCCCTTCTTGTACAGTTCTTTTTATGTCGGTTTCAATGACATGACATGCATGAGAAATCTCCGGCCCAGTCTTAAATGCCAATCTAATTCTGAAATAATAATACAAGAAATTGAATGCGATTATAAAGTGGAATATGATGATGATGATGAGGCTTTTGAGGAGATCAGTAAAGAATTAAGCCATTTTGAGGAAAACCCCAAACCTAACCTAAATGATACAGAAGCAATCAACTTAGTGGACTAAGACAATGTCCGAGAAACTAAAATAAGTGTCAATCTTGAACCACAGCTCAGAGAGGAGATAATTAAGGCACTGTTTGAGTACAAAGATGCTTTTGCATGGTCATATGACGACATGTCGGGCCTAAGCACTGATTTGGTGGTTCACAAATTGCCCACTGACCCAGCATTCCCTCCTGTCAAGCAGAAGCTGAGGAAATTTAAAACTGATATGAGTGTGAAGATCAAAGAAGAAGTCACCAAGCAGTTTGAGGCAAAGGTCATTCGAGTCACAGGGTATCCTACTTGGTTAGCCAATGTTGTGCATGTGCCAAAAAAGGATGGAAAGACAAGGGTGTGTGTTGATTACCGTGATATCAACAAGGCAAGTCCAAAGGACAATTTCCCACTGCCAAACATCCATATATTGATTGACAATTGTGCCAAACATGAGATTGGTTCTTTTGTGGATTGTTGTGCGGGCTATCACGAGATCTTAATGGATGAGGAAGATGCAGAAAAGACAACATTCATCACGCCATGGGGAACGTACTGCTACAGGGTCATGCCATTTGGGTTGAAAAATGCCGGGGCAACCTACATGAGAGCAATGACAACCATATTCCACGACATTATGCATAGAGAGATTGAGGTGTATGTGGATGATGCAATTATAAAGAGCAAGAAGCTGTCTAACCACGTCTGGGATCTAAGAAAGTTCTTCCAAAGGCTTTGCAGGTACAATCTCAAGCTCAATCCTGCGAAATGTGCTTTCGGTGTTCCATCTGGAAAATTGTTG
The DNA here is from genome assembly GCA_026770625.1 of Nicotiana glauca. NCBI lineage: Eukaryota > Viridiplantae > Streptophyta > Magnoliopsida > Solanales > Solanaceae > Nicotiana > Nicotiana glauca. Next base: position 19,652 of record MU680698.1, on the reverse strand, counting down.
GGATTTATAGTCAGTCATCGAGGTATTGAATTGGACCCATCAAAAATCAAAGCCATCCAAGAATTACCACCTCCGAAGAACAGGACCGAGGTGATGAGTCTGTTAGGGAGATTGAATTATATCAGCAAATTTATCGCTCAGCTCACTACAACTTGTGAGCCAATCTTCAAGCTATTAAAGAAGAATGTCGCGGTCAAGTGGACAGTCGAATGTCAAGAAACATTTGATAAGATAAAAGGGTATCTATCAAACCCACCAGTATTGGTCCCGCCAGAACCAGGGAGGCCTCTAATTCTGTATTTGACGATTTTGGACAACTTGTTTGGATATGTGTTAGGTCAGCACGACATCACCAGCAGGAAAGAGCAGGCCATATACTACCTCATAAAGAAGTTCACAACTTATGAGGTTAAGTACACTCAGCTTGAGATGACGTGTTGTGCTTTAACTTGGGTAGTGCAGAAGTTGAAAAATTACCTATCATCGTATACCACTTACCTCATCTCGCGGTTGGACCCGTTGAAGTACATCTTTTAGAAGCCCATGCCCACGGGAAGTCTCACAAAGTGGCAAATCTTGCTCACAGAGTTCGACATTGTCTATGTGACCCGGACTACAATGAAAGCACAAGCGTTGGCTAATCATTTGGCTGAGAATCCAGTAGATGAAGAATATGAACCTTTGAAGACATACTTCCCCGACGAAGAGGTAATGCACATTGATGAGTTGGAACAAGCGGAGAAGCCGGGATGGAAACTTTTCTTTGATGGGGCTGTCAGTATGAAAGGCGTTAGGATAGGGGCGGTACTTATTTCTGATACAGGGCAAGACTACCCTGTTATAGCTCAGCTTCATTTTTATTGCACTAATAACATGGCGGAAACGCAAGATTTGAAGCTCATACCGTACCAACAATGTTTGCATGATCTTTGTCAACGGTTTCAGTCCATAGAGTTCATTCATATTCCAAGGATTCATAATGAAGTTGCCGACGCTTTGGCTACTTTGGCGTCAATGTTACATCATCCAGATAAGGCTTATGTGGACCCTTTGTAGATTCATGTCCGCGATCAGCATGCCTAATGTAACATGGTGGAAGAAGAACTTGATGGTGAGCCTTGGTTCCATGATATCAAAGAATACCTCAGATGGGAGTATATCCAGTACAGGCCATAGGGGATCAAAAGAGAGTGATTTTCGACGTTTGGCAAGCGGATTTTTCTCCAGTGGAGTAGTGTTGTACAAAAGAACTCCAGACCTTGGATTTCTAAGATGCATTGATGCGAAACAGGCCACAGTTATCATGACCGAGGTACACACGGGTGTTTGTGGACCGCATATGAGTGGATACGTATTGGCAAAGAAGATTCTCCGAGCAGGTTATTATTGGCTTACTATGGAGCGGGATTGCATCAGCTTTGTGCGCAAGTGTCACCAGTGTCAGGTGCATGGAGATTTGATTCATTTTCCGCCATTTGAATTGCATATAATGTCGGCACCATGGCCCTTTGTTGCTTGGGGAATGGATGTCATTGGGCCAATCGAGCCAGCAGCATCAAATGGACACAGGTTTATTCTGGTAGCCATTGATTATTTCACTAAGTGGGTTGAGGCGAAAACTTTCAAGTCTGTGACCAAGAAGGCAGTGGTCAATTTTATGCATTCGAATATCATCTATCATTTTGGGATCCCGAAGGTAATCATCATAGACAATGGTGCTAATCTCATCAGTCATCTAATGATGGAGACATGTCAGTAGTTCAAGATTATGCACCGCAATTCCACCCCATATCGCCCTAAGGTGAATGGAGCAATCGAGGCAGCTAACAAGAATATAAAGAAGATACTTCGGAAAATGGTGGAAAGGTCCAGGCAATGGCATGAGAAGTTACCTTTCGCATTGTTGGGCTATCGCACTACTGTTCATACTTCATTAGGGGTAACTCCTTATGTGTTGGTGTATGGCACTAAGGCAGTAATACCAGCAGAAATTGAAATCCCATCCCTTCGAATTGTCGCCGAGGCAAAAATTGATGATGTTGAATGGGTCAAAGCCCGCTTGGAACAATTAAGTCTGATTGATAAAAAGAGATTGGCAGCAGTATGTCATAGCCAGTTGTACCAACAGAGAATAGAGAGAGCATATAACAAGAAGGTGCGTCCACAGAAGTTCGAAGTACGGCAGTTAGTGTTGAGATGTATCTTGCCTTATCAGGCTGAAGCAAAAGGAAAGTTCGCCCCAAACTGGCAAGGACCATTTGTTGTAACTAGAGTATTGTCCAACGCATTATATTTGACAGATGTGGAAGGAAAATATGTATAAATGGCTATGAATTCCGATGCACTCAAGAGATACTATGTATGATTCCTTTGTCTGATTATACTTGTTTGTACTTGGTATATTTTGAATATTGGAATGACGAAAGCATTTTGTTCCGCTATCTAAATACTTTATCATTTGCTACCCCTTTGAGCCTTAGTTATTTTCTTTCATGCCCCTCTTTTGGAATCAATGACAAAGTTCGAAAACACAAGCATGGAAAGTAAGTGAAGGAAAAGGAGAAGGAAAACAGTGGAAGAGAGAGAGAGAGAAGAAAAATGAACAAAAAGAAGAAAAAGAAAAGAAAAAGAAGAGGAAAATATAAAGCAGGAAAAGAAAAGAAAAAGAAAAAGAAAAGAAATGAAAAAAAAGAAAAAAAAAGAAAAAGAAAGAAAATGGAAGAAAAGAAAATCGCAACAACAAAGTAATTTTTATGACATGAACTACGTTCGACCTGATTCCTTTTAAGGATACGTAGGCAGCCTCACGGTTCGATCCCATCATAATAAAAATTCAAAAGTCCCCAAGCGTGAAACTATGGCAGAAGTTGTGGTTGTTGTAGGAAATCAGATTCTGAAAGTTGTAATTTTAAACCCATCTGAATTATTTTGAGCCTTTAATATCCTTTCTTTCTAACCCCGTCCAAAAGCCTGCATTACGGTCCAAAGAAAGACCTTCCGATCAGTCTTCAAGAAATGCCAAGTCAAGCAAGAAGAGGTAATTCATGTCAAGGACAACACTCTGGTCCAAGCAGAAAAATGATGAAAATGAGAGAGTCTTATTGGTGAAAACCCTCACGGGCACCGTAAGGCGACGCGAGCTGAGAGAAATGAAAAATGAGAGAGTCTTATTGGTGAAAACCCTCACGGGCACCATAAGGCGAAAGTGAGTTGAGAGAAATAAAAAATGAGAGTCTTATTGGTGAAAACCCTCGCGGGCACCTTAAGGCGAAAGTGAGTTTTCAGATGAACAAATGAGAGGGGTTTATGGGTGAAAATCGTTCAGGACACTGCGGGATGGACAAGGTTAGGGTTTGGTTGAAGAAATCAGGTTATGTAACTCAGGGGCAACAAAGCATGGCAAGTGAAAGTTTGATTGGTTGGACGGATTGGGCCAATTAGTCCGAAATGCATGTCATGATCAATGGTACCAGTTGTTCCACTCAGATAAGTCTCTTTTCATTTTCTTTCCTTTTCATAAGCCATTCGGTTTTTAGATTTTCTTTATCCCTAAACTCTCAAAGTCATTACATTTAATTTTTTTTGGGGGTTTGTTTCTCTAAGATGGGTCAATGTCAGTTTTGTTCAAAACAAAGAAGAAGGGATGTCAAGGCTCACTACCAGTTTCCCAATTGCAAAGCACAGTGGGGCCAGAACGTACCAAAGATAGCATGATGCAAAGTAAGATACAAAGGGTCACCGGAAGTTTCATCGGTGGATTGATTGGGTAGTTTCATGGGGAGATGCAAAGTTTCAGATAAAGGGGTCAAAAATGTAAAACAACAGTACGTGATAGAACACTTGGGTTATCAAAAGTCATGGGGTTTGAAAGTCAGTCGGAAAGTCAAGCAGTTTAGGGCCAGTTCGGGAAGCAGGTCAAAGTAAAACTCAGCAGTGGATGTGTCTTCAGTAAGAATGCCATCAACTAACCACCATTTTTAAACTGACAAGATTTTTCTTTGATTGAAACAGGGGCAGCAAATTTTCTTTGTTTTGTTTATTTTGTCGAAGTCAGGAGCCCGCACCGGAGAACAGAGGCATATATTTCAAGTTTTAGCAGTCAGGAGCCCGCCTGAAGAACAGAAGTATATATTTCAAATTTTAGCAGTCAGGAGCCCGCCTGGAGAACAAAGGCACATATTTCAAAATTTAGCAGTCAGGAGCCCGCCTTGAGAACAGAGGCATATAATTCAAGTTTTAGCACTCAGGAGCCCGCCTGGAGAACAAAGGCATATATTTCAAGATTTAGCAGTCAGGAGCCCACCTGGAGAACAGAGGCATATATTTTAAGTTTTAGTAGTCGGGAGCCCGCAACAGAGGCATATGTTTCAAGTTTTAGAAGTCAAGAGCCCGCCTGGAGAACAGAGGCATATATTTCAAGTTTTAGCAGTCGAGAGCCCGCCTAGAGAACAGAGGCATATATTTGAAGTTTTAGCAGTCGGGAGCCCGCCTGGAGAACAGAGGCATATATTTCAAGTTTTAGCAGTCGGGAGCCCGCTTGGAGAACAGAGGCATATATTTCAAGTTTTAACAATCAGGAGCCCGCCTAGAGAACAAAGGCATATATTTCAAGTTTTAGCAGTTAGGATCCCGCATGGAGAACAGAGGCATATATTTCATGTTTTAGCAGTCAGGAGCCCGCCTGGAGAACAGAGGCATATATTTCAAGATTTAGCAGTCAGGAGCCAGCCTGGAGGACATAGACATATATTTCGAGTTTTAGCAGGCAGGAGCCCGCCTGGAAAACAGAGGCATATATTTCGAGTTTTAGCAGTCAGGAGCCCGCTTGGAGAACAGAGGCATATATTTTGAGTTTTAGCAATCAGGAGCCCGCCTGGAGAACAGAGGCATATATTTCAAGTTTTAACAGTCAGGAGCCTACCTGGAGAACAGAGGCATATATTTTAACGTTTAGCAGTCAAGAGCCCGCCTGGAGAACATAGGCATATATTTCAAGTTTTAGCAGTCAGGAGCCCGCCTGAAGAACAAAGGCATATATTTTCAAGTTTTAGCAGTTAGGAGCCCGTCTGGAGAACATAGGCATATATTTCAAGTTTTAGCAGTCAGGAGCTCGCCTGGAAAACAAAGGCATACATTTAAAGTTTCATTGATCAAGAGTCACCCGAAGAAAGAGCAAAACATCTCAGATCACGATTCAAGGCAGCAACAAAAGAATTCCACGGAGAGAATACAAGTTCACAAGGCAACAATAACCACAGGAGAAAGTTTGAAGATATAGATAGGATCTTTTGTAATTCATAGATCATAGCTTAGTCTAGTTTCTTTTATTTTTGACACGGTGTAATAAGGGGGTTCATTAAGCAGTAGCAGCAGCAGCAGCAACAGTGAAATCACATTTTCAAGGTAGTCCCAGCTACCAGACATTCCCGAACCATACTCACCTGATTCCTTTTTAGCCAAGGATATGTAGGCAACCTCAGAAGCAGGGTGCGATCAAATCTTTCAAAAATGCTTCACACAGAGTATTCAAGCGTGCAAAAATCGCTCGTATCCGCTCACTTATCTTCGCACAAAAACTCTTCGTGTTTCCGAGCAAAGAGGGGCAGCTGTGAGCAAGTGATTTTTGCCCTATATGAATTACTCCCATAATTTCAAACAAAATAATTTCTTTTCATTATTTTCAATTTTGTGGATTTTCTGTTAATTATTCGCATTTATTTGTGCAATTTTAATTTATTAAATATAAAAAATACAAAAATACGTTTCATTTGCATTTAGGATTTAACTTTGCATTTCAGGATTAATTAACGAATTAGTTGTTTTATGAAAATGGAAAATCACAAAAAAATAGTGTAATTTGCACTTTTAATTTTAGCTTTTATTTTGAAGTAGTTTTCTTTTAACTTATTTCTAATTAATTGAGTTAACTATCATTTAGGTGTAACTAGTGACACTATTGAGTTAATTAGTCCCTACGATTTAATTTAGGAATTATATTAATTTAGAGAAAAGAGAAAAAGAAAAGAAGAAAAAGATTTTTGAAGGTAAAAGGGGATTAAAATGAAAAATAGAGGAAAACTGGGCCAGTTTTGAATTAAGCTTCTAGCGCAAACCATTCCCCTCTTAAGACCGGTCGAGCCCAGCCCAAGTTTCCCCAACCCGGTCCGTCTCATGCCCCAATCAAACGACGTCGTTGTAGCCATTAGCTCATAGCCGTCGAGGTTACTCGATCTAACGGCCCTGAAGCTTGGGTTCATTTACATATAAGATTCCGAAACACCCTACCCCCCCCCCCCCCCCCCCCCCCCCCCCCCCCCCCCCCCCCCCCCCCCCCCCCCCCCCCCCCCCCCCCCCCCCCCCCCCCCCCCCCCCCCCCCCCCCCCCCCCCCCCCCCCCCCCCCCCCCCCCCCCCCCCCCCCCCCCCCCCCCCCCCCCCCCCCCCCCCCCCCCCCCCCCCCCCCCCCCCCCCCCCCCCCCCCCCCCCCCCCCCCCCCCCCCCCCCCCCCCCCCCCCCCCCCCCCCCCCCCCCCCCCCCCCCCCCCCCCCCCCCCCCCCCCCCCCCCCCCCCCCCCCCCCCCCCCCCCCCCCCCCCCCCCCCCCCCCCCCCCCCCCCCCCCCCCCCCCCCCCCCCCCCCCCCCCCCCCCCCCCCCCCCCCCCCCCCCCCCCCCCCCCCCCCCCCCCCCCCCCCCCCCCCCCCCCCCCCCCCCCCCCCCCCCCCCCCCCCCCCCCCCCCCCCCCCCCCCCCCCCCCCCCCCCNCCCCACTCCTCTCCTTCATCTCTTTAGAGACCAGCCATACACCACCGTCCTCCGCCCGCCAAAAATCGCCCACGGTGGCCAATCCCATCCAAACTTATACCATGGACTCCCCTCACCTTCCCCATTCCGAATCCCTAATACATTTTCTTTGAATCACACCAATACTCTTCGAATTTTAGATCGAAATAGGACCCCAAAACCCTAGTTTACCCAACCTGTTCCAAATTAACACCATACAACCGCCTTGACCCCCTAATACCCAATATGTATCTGATTTCCCTCAAATAATTGTCAAACGCTTTGAATCTTGGATCTGAAATATGAATCCCTAGTCCCTGTTTCCCCTTTTGCATCTTTGGGTTTTGAGAGGCTTGGGTGAACTCAAAACATTCGTTAGTCGATTTGTTCTTGTTAAGAACAGACGATTAACGGTAGTTCGAATTCACCCTTTGGCTTGACGGTCTGAGTGAGTGATTCCAGTGTCGAAGAGGTTGTTTTAAGTAATCCTCTTTTCTTTGTCGTCGTTTGATTTTGGTTTTTCTGCATCCTGTCATAATTTGGGCTATATGTTTAGTTATTAAGTTTTTGTGTTTTTTTTGCTGCTTTTGTTTTCTTCTTCTCTGAGTTTTATTTTAGATAGGTTTGAGGTTGATCATGTTTAATTGTTTGTTCATTAAGAGAATGGAAATGGTGGCATGTTAGGGGTTTAGAGCTATTGTCTATTATGTCCAGTTAATCCAATTCATATGTGTTAGTTTCTGGTTAGAATCCTGAATAGATTCAAGTATTCGTGGGTGTGTCGTTTGATTTCAAGGTCATTAAGCAATAAGATACAGGTTTAGTTATAAGTTTAAAGTAATTTAGTATTGGTTTGTTTGATCTTCCTTGCTCCTTCAATTCTGAAACTTGTTGTTTGTCTTAGTTGTTAATTAGTGGGAACTCTTAGGGTGTTAAGTTGAATGATAGAAACTATGGGGGTTATTTGAAAGTTAGGAAATCAGATTTTTGTGAGGGAAGCATCTAGAATAGGGGCAACTAGCCTTATTGGATTAGCACAAGTTGTTGTAGCCAATAAAAAGTGGCCAGCTGTCTCATTCAGTTACAAAAATGCCTTGGGGGGAGGTATTTTGGGGAATTTGCTTGACTTGCCTTGGAAGGCACACCACAGGCTCCTTTTTCCTATAAAAAAGATAGCATTCTTGCCTTTGAGGGCAAGGTTTTGAGGGAGAAAAATACATAAAAACAGGCTGCTATTGTGCCATCAAAATTTGGCTCTCAGTTTAAAAAATTCTCACTCTTAAAATCGATTTTGTTTTTCTCTTTGAAATGGTTTAAAACTTGGCTTAATTCAAGTTTGTTTTAGGGATCTGTTGATCCAGTGAGTCTGAAGTTAGCTGCTTTCATCTTTGGTTTAAAAACTAGTCGGTTGGTTCATTTTTGAGGGCTGAGTGCTATTGATGTTGTTTGATACAATAACCACCTCTTTTTCCTTCTATAATTTCCAGGTACACATTTCCTAGATCTACCTAATGTAAGGCTTGACTCGAAGTTGAAATGGAAGTTTGGAGCCCTGGAACTAGTGTCAATCGGCTTTCCCTCCTTTTGTTCATAGTTTAGTTTTATTCATTTTAAATACATTGATTGAGTTGTATGATGTATTGCACTTTGCTGGACATTTTGTGTTACTTTGCTTTATTAAGCATCTCGTGGCTAGATGTAGATTGTGACATTGAACTCATATTATTGCATTTGGTTTTGGACTGTCTAGTTTGATGTGAATCTGTTAGTTGGATTAGTATCTAGGTTCTGGGTTAACTGTGTTATTTAAATTTAATAGTAATGTATTTAGTCTAGATGGATCCTTCCCATATTGAAATCACGCAGGTGTCAGTGCTGCCATAGGTGCAGAAATGGTAGTTTTACTGAAATTTGATTTGTGGTCACACTAATTGATTTTTAGTGCTCATGGAGCTGGGAATTGTTAAGGTGATTATTTGCTATATAATAACATTGTGTCAAATTCCAGGAGTTGAAAGGATAGTTGGTTTCTGAGATTAGAATCAAAGGGTGATAATTATGTCATGTTATATTTTAGTTTAACATTCAGAAAAAATAATGTCTGTGTCTTCAAATTTTGCATAACTGCTAAGTAATTGTTTGATGCATATATGCAAATCGATAAGGTTTAAATAATGCATTATAGTTCCAATCGGTTACAGTCATTTGGGGTTGTTATGAGTGACGAAACTCTGTGTGTAATCAATGGTTTATTCTGAGCACTATTAGCACCCTTTCTTCTTTTTTTTCCTGCATTTGTAGGGGTTCGATTTGCCCCCCTTTGGTTCCATTTAGCATATGTCTCAATGCTCGTTTTGGGCCCAGCTGAATCTCCATCCGGAGTTTGCAATGCTGCAATGTTATAACCATTCTGGGCTCATTAGGCCCAGTTTAAAATCGCTGGAATGTAGGGCCTTTAGAGTTAATGTTCCTTTAGTCCATTATGTGCTATACAATTAGTAGAGCAGAGGTTTTATTTAAACGGGGTATGAGCTCTATAGATCCGCTTAAGATAAAAATTGGTTCATCAAAAATAGCTCGGGTTGTGCCGTGCTGAACACAAACAACAATTGCATAGCCCTCGTGTTAATTTAGATAAAAAATTAATTAATATTCGTAGTAATACTATAGGGCCATTTAAAATACGATTATGGTTGCGTATACGTTCGCGTAACATGATCATAATTTTAAATTAATTTGGAGTATGCGTTCGCGCAACTTCGATCAAACTTTTCTTAATAATAAAATAAGTTATGGGCTATTAATTAATGCTAGTTTACATAGCTTGAGGGATGTCACCTTCCTTTAAATCATACATGGCCTTTGTATTAATTTCTTATGGATTAGATACAAATGACTAATATTTCATAGAATATCCTTTAGGTCCTTCTTAAATAATATTGTGATTGTGTATACGTTCGCGTAACATAATTACGATTCTAAAAATAAAACCAGAGTATGCATTCGCGCAACTTTAGCCCAAATTTTCTTAATAATAATAATAAAGCGTTATTAATTGTGGACACGTTCGCGTGATATGATTTTTGACGTGCCAAACAGATGGGTATACGTACGCGTAACCCGTTTCAAGATAATTTTCTTAATTAAAATAGGTGAAAGAAGTAAATGCACATAGGTTTTAAAATCAGTAATTAAACAATTTTAGTGAGCCAAGTATTGTCAAAGCGACCGTGCTAGAACCACGGAACTCGGGAGTGCCTAACACCTTCTTTTGGGTTAACAGAATTTCTTACCCGGATTTCTGATTCGCAGACTGTAAAGAGAGTCAAACCTTTTCCTCGATTCGAGATTCACTCTGGTAACTTGGGACACCATAAATCTCCCAAGTGGTGACTCTGGTTTTTAATATAAATAATCTCGTTTCGATTGTCACTTAAATTGGAAAAAACTCTCTTTATTATATCCCTTGTCGGAGTGTAGTATGAAGATGGAGGTGTGACACCAATATTTTTAGATTAATGCTTATATATTATTAACTAGTTTGGTGCTTTTAATTTATTTTTAAAATTATTTTAACTATTTTATAAAAATTAAAAGGGGAGAAATTGGCTATTTAACATATAGCCCATTATCATTTCAATTTTACTCCAAAATTAAACTCCAAATTCCACCTAAATTAAATGACCCAATTTCATTTTTTAGCCCGACCCCTTGACCCAATTTATAAACCCGTCTGGTTTTCTTTTGAATCCTGGTCGTTGATCATTTTGATCAACGGCCATAATTCATTCTTTCCTTTTTTAATCTCCTAACCCTCCAACCTTCATTCATTTACCCAAAGACAGCCGCCCTCGTCTCCCAAATCCTCTCTAGCCCTCTCCGAAACCCTAGCCCTATTCCGCCTACTCCCGTCTCATTCCCACCGGAGTCCATGGCAGCCCTGGCCATGGATGGCCTATACCCACTCTCCATCGCTATTAGACCTAAATTAACCAAAGCTCGGAGGCCAACTTCCTTGGCTTCCTTTAGATCTACCTCATATTTTCAAGATCTATGGCCTCTCCGGCCATTCTCCGGCGTGTTCAGAGCAATATGAGTCTCTCTGACTCAGGATCCGACTTTCCTCAAGACCTTCTCATCCTAGGGTCTTCTCTGCCATTTTAAGCCTTCTAATGTTATTCACTCGTCTATTTCTTTCAGATCTGTGATGTGTTTGGTCTTTAGTAGACGTTTTAGGGTTTTTCTCCAAATTTCCTTTTCAAAAATTGTTCGAATCCGATTTTAGGGTTTCTGAAAAAAATTCTCTAATGCCTTTCTGACTCTTTTGCTCTCTCTCTTATGTGTGTTTATACTCGCTCATTTATTTCTTATTATGCTTAAGTTTGTTTCTCTTATTTTTTTCCTGATTTGACGAGATCCCCTTTTTCTGTTCTTTGTTCACATGTTAACTAGGTTGTTTGCTCCTTATTCTTTGTTATATGTTCGTGCTCTTTGATTTTGTTTCACTTTACTGAGTTTTAGTCTTACCTACTTTGTTTAAACTTCTGAGATTTGTTTGGGTTCCAAGATTTTCTCAAGCATGCCTTTGAATCAATGTGTTTGCTATCACGTATGTTTGATTTCTCACCTCTGATTCTATTTGAAACCCAAAAATTTGGGGGTTTTATTTGGGTAGATTGCACTAGGGTTTCACTTTGGAACCCTAGGTTTCCAGAATCAGGGTGAGCATTTAGTCAAACTCGAAATCCTACTTGCCTATGATTCTGAAACTTTCATCGTTAGACTTTTCTTTTGTTTGAACTATATGCTTTTTATATGAGAAAAAATTCCCTTTCAAAAGATTTCACCAAGGATTGATTTTGAAATCCCTTTAATCATGCTAGTGATTCATCACTGATTTCTTTCGATTGAACCCCTTTTACCCTACTGGCTGTTTATTTTGATCCTTTTGTGTAAAAATCCTAGGCTTGTGATGTTTTCCTTAAATACTTGGTCTTGTGTATCTCTTCTGTGAATCTGTACCAACGTTTGAATTATTCTTTCCTTAATTACCTGAGGTTCTTTGTGATTATAATTGGATCCAGGATCCTTTTGGCTAATTTTCAAACTGATACCTTATGTTTACTTTATAAAGAACACTACTATTCCATCTTTCCTTAATTACCAACTATGTACTTGACCCTATTTGTGCACTACGTGGATTCCTTACCTTAATTAAGCCTTAGTAAACTAATTTTTTCTCCTAATTCCATCTCAGTTAGCCGTTTGACCTAGACCCCTAATTAAAAGAGTCTAGTTGTCTTAACTGATACTAATTGATTGGTTTCTCTGTTTGTGCACTCTTGGGCTGCCTTACTTGTTTTCAAAAACTATATAAGTACTTAGTCCTCCCTCTTTCTGCGGTCAATTCTCTTGTAATCAGAAACACACGAAAATACACCACTCACACACTGAACTCACTTTTCGGGCAATACTGTTTTCTAATCTTGCTTGCTTGAGATCTTTTGGAACTGTCGTTTGCAATTCGACTTTTTCAAAGCTACTTTTGCTTACTTATTTTCTTTGAAATGCGTATGTCCTTTGTTTAAGTATTCTGCCTCATCCCCCTATGTGTTTACTTTACAGCTTCAGGCTTCTTGTTTACTTTATTGCTTATATGCTGTAATTTGTGCTTCATATCTCTTTTCTTTGCTTCTGTTTCTGTCATGAATCCTCTACACCTATTCTCGTCTATGTGCTGAGTTAAGCTCTTGGCCTGACAGTATCCTAATTACTGTCCAAGCCTTGGCTTGATCCACAATGGATTCGAACTCTCAATGCTTGACTAGTAGGCTGTTCAGGTGTGTGTCAGCATCCCAATTGCTGGGTATGACCACCAGCTTTCCCTGCCTCTCCCTGATTCCCTTCCCCTTTGTGCACTTACACCTATTCCTAGAATCTTAAGTTCTGCCCCTCTTTTATGAGCCTTGCTTTGGGACCTTGAGTTCCCTACGAACTTGGACATCTGAGAGCTGGCATTTCCACACTGCACTATGTTCGTGATTCTGAAATATTTTAAGGGTGTAAGCACTGCCCGGAGTCCCTTTGAGACTCTTGGGAACTTTGACACACTCCAAATATGTAGATCAATTTATGTGAACTTATAAGTTTAAGAAAAATTAAAAGAAGATTTTTAAATAATTATTTAATTGGACAAATAGTTTAAGATATAGACCTTATATGCCAAACTTTTAAAAAAAAAGGGGTATCCAGGGGGGTTATATATAGACCTTATCGCAAAGTGCAAGGGGGTATTTGGCTCCGTTTAAAACAAAGGGGGTATCCGGACCAATAATATAACGGCAAGATTGGATATGGGCAAAATTTTTAACGAGGGTTATATATAGATCTTATCGTAAAGTCCGGGGCGTATTTGGACCTTTTCCGTAAAACATATTATATGTGAACAGTGCCAGAAACAACTAGTCTACCTCACTATTGTCCTGAAGTTTGTTACATGATTTAAACTTGGCCGTGTGATTATAATCACCAATCTATATTCACACTTGTAGCGTAAATAAGGATAGCCATTTTAACAATAATTTAGTAAACAGAGAGGATCGGCGTGGAAGCGACTTACTTTTAGTCAAAGCTAATGACGAAACAGCCAAATATTAGTTTAGTGTCACCAACTAAAAAGCAAAAAAGAGTAGACACTGACATGTCATTGAAATTAGACTAGGTGAACAACTTAAGCACCAAATTTCAATTACTTAGTGACAAGAGAATATTCACACTTTAATATCCCAGTAATCTTCTATTCAATTACTACTAATATTTTTTAATATTTCGAGGTGGACTTGTAAAGAAAGATGAGGGCAAAACCATAATGGGAATACTAACTAGATGCCACTCTCACCGAATCCCCCAAATCTAGATAGTGCATTTACCGGACACAGGTTCAACTAGAGATGATTTTATTTCTAAAAACATTAAATTTATTGTCTTAATTTATAAACCAAATCAAAGAACAAAAATTCGATATGTTTCAATATTTTTCGATTTAGTGTTTTTGGTTTACGTTATTTTTATTAGTCGTATAAATGTTAGGGGTAGGTCAACATAGGTTTTTTAATGTATGTTGAAATTAGATTTTCTATCCGCTTGATATGATATTGAACTATTAAATTTAGTATTGATAGAATATGATTCAGTTTCAGACACACACCTTATATTTTAAAATGCAAAATAGCCTCCGAGTCACCTAAAATTGTACCTGTTTGTCAGTCCGATAAATAAACTTATAAGTTTCTCATCTGAGCACTTGTACTTGACGGATTGAGTACTAATAAAACTTCCAATGGAGCGTGCTTCTCATTCGCTATGACTCGACTGACTCATCATACTTTTAACTTATTATTGTTTGACATGGGTAATTTAGTATATTGAGAATATTGAGAATATTTATTTGTATCAATGCTGAGTCAGCATTATTAGTTAGTATTAGTTAGTCAATAAGTCAATATGTATATATATGTACTGAGAGCAATATTTTTAGTTAGTTTTTGGTTAATATCAATTTCAGTTAACCGACTCTGCTCTTCTCTCTGTTATCCTCTCTCTTCGAGAAGCTTCCACAACCTCCATTGGAGGCAGCTCAGAGCTCTCTCATCTCTCAATGTGCACATGGTATCAGAGTGGAGGTCCTATCAACGACCACGCATCATATCTCTTTGCTATTTTCAGTTGATTCGAGTAGTCTAGGGTTTCTTACAACATTTTTGATAATCACGATTTGGGGAAAATCTAGATCGAGCACATTCAGTGACGATTCGTTAGCGAATTGAAGAAATTTCAGTTGTACGAAGAACACTCTGACTATCATTCGCAGATTTATCACAAAATCCTTATGGCGGTCACAGATCAAGTTGATGAAGCAACCACCACCACAATAACAACAATAATGCAGACGACAATTGATGTTGGGAGTCCATTTTATATACATCCTTCCGATAGCCCAAGATCTAGTCTAGTTCCGGTGCCTTTTGATGGAATTGGATACCGCTCCTGGAGGAGGAGTGTACTCAGAGCCCTCTCCGTGAAGAATAAGCTAGGGTTCATTACTGGAGATACTCAAAAACCTCTTGTGACTTCTCCACTCTTTCGCCAATGGGAAAGCTGTGATGATATGGTCACCTCGTGGATTCTGAATTCTCTATCGAGAGATATAACTGACAGTGTTGAGTATGTGAATGATTCCGCCGAATTGTGGAAAGAGCTTCATGATCGATATGATCAGACGAATGGGGCCAAATTGTACCAAATTCAGAAGGAAATCAATGATTTGAGTCAGGGAGTACTTGATATTACTGGATATTACACGAAGATGAAGAAAATCTGGGAGGAATTGAATACTCTCAGTGTTAAGGCTCATTGTAGCTGCATATGCACCTGTGGAGTGAAGGAGAACGTGCATAAGGCAGAGCAGGATAGGAGACTCATACAGTTCTTAATGGGACTTAATGAGATCTATACAGTTGTTCGAGGGAGTATACTTATGATGAATCCGTTACTAAATATGGCACAAGCATTTGCCCTCCTGATACAAGAAGAAAAACAGAGGGAATTTCAGCCCAGAAATCAGCTGGATATTGATTCTACAGCACTGAATGCAAACCTGGGAGGAAGGAATTTTAAAACAAACTATACTGCTGGAACTGGAAACCAAAATGTGAACAATAGGGCTCGACCTTTCTGTGATTACTGCAAACGACAAGGTCACACTAAGGAAAAATGTTATAAACTCCATGGCTATCCTCAAAGCTTCAATCAAGGATCACAACAACAGCATAGACAGGGTACGCAAGGGTACAACAACAATACAAGGTTCAATAAGGGAAGAAATGTCACAGCAAATGCAGTGACAAGTGTCGAGGAAGGAGAAAAACTTGAGTCCCAAGGAGAAAGCCAAAACCAAAACGTCAACCTTACGAAGGAGCAATATAGACAGATTGTTAGCCTATTGCAATATTTTTAGACAGGAAGCATTGGAGAAGGCTCAGCTAGTGTGAACATGGTTAGTGGAGCATCAATGAATTTTGCAGGTATGATTGCTTGCACTTCTTCAATTTATTTTGACAATCTATCATGTAGATGTTTTAATGCAAAGGCTGACTTGTGGATATTAGATTCCCGGGCATCACACCATATGACCTTTGATAAATCTCAATTGCACAACATAATAAATCTCCCTTATCCTCTATTAGTAAAGATTCCAAATGGCTATAAAGTCAGAGTAAGTGAAATTGGAAGTGTACTCCTAACACCTGAAATCATCCTGTACAAAGTTCTATTCATTCTTTCATTCAAATTTAACTTGGTGTCCATCAGTTCCTTGGCAGTTCATTTAAAGTGTATTGCATCATTCTCAGACACTTCCTGTCTGCTGTAGGCCCCTTCACTGAAGAGGCCTATGGAGATTGGTAAGTTGCTAGATGATTTATAATTTCTTTTCTCCAGGTGCTTGAAGAAAGGTAGTTCCAAATAGAAATGTAGTCCTTCTTGTCTTTCCATTCATTCTAGTGATGTAAGGGGTGTACACTGTCTAATTCAGTCTTTCAATGCACTTCCAATTGTAAATAATTCCATTCACAACATCAAGAATAAAGACAGTAACCCTACTTTGTTTTCTGGTTCATCTCATATTAATAATCTAGATGTTTTGTGGCATTTCTGACTTGGCCAAGTGTGTCACACCTCCTTTTTACCTACCGCACCCCGCGAGGAGTGTAATAAAGAGAGTTTTTCCAATTAAAGGACAATCGAAACGGGATTCGTTATTAAAGATTCAGAGTCGCCACTTAGGAGATTTATGGTGTCCCAAGTCACCGGTTTGAATCCCGAATCGAAGAAAAGATTGACTCCGTATTACAGTCTATGAACCAGAAATCCGGCTAAGAAATTCTGTTAACCCGGGAGATGGTGTTAGGCATTTTCGAGTTCCGTGGTTCAAGCACGGTCGCTCAACTGTCACATTTGGCTTGATTATCTGAATTTAGTACATGCTCAAACCTATGTGCATTTTTACCTTTTAGCCGCTTTTGATTATTATTATTTTATAAGAATTGCAACGTCGTAAAAATACGTCTTGAACCACGTTGCACCAGTGCACCCGTGGTTGTCAACACATTTCGACTCCGTTGAGATTTGGATTTGGGTCACATAAATGTGCACCCGTAATTAGGAAGGTAAAATTATTAAAAGCGCGCCTAAAGCGACTAACGTATTATTTACGTTGCGGAGGGCCGTGAAATTCTCTAAACGGCACGCCCCAAATTCTAAGTATTTAAAGAGGGCTGCGCAATTTACCAATTTTATTTGGGGTGGCGCACCTCGTTTTTATTTGAAAGGTCATATGATATTTGTATTATTTAATGTGGCTCACCTCTATTGATTAAAGGACCTTCCAATTAAATAAGGCCCAAGGAAAACTGCAGCTATATCCGAATTAATGCATGAATTTAAGCCATTATTCTATAGGCCCAAAAATAGAGGAGATGAATCCACCTTTCATTTTTTTTAGACTCTGGACCTAGCTTGAGGCCCAAATTGAGAGCTCTACATGAAAGAAGAAGCTTAGTGCACATTGTTTCATATTGGTAGCCACCTTACTGTTATCAAATTCGAAACCACAACCCCTTATCCATACCATTTCTACCTTTGAAATACATGTTAACATTCAAGATACATATACGGATCATATTTAGAAATCACACACCCATTAAAATTCCTAATTAAGCTAATGAAACCTTGGATACAAATTGCTTACTATTTTTAGCTAAACCATACATATTACAATCCTAAGAAAACCGGATGCAAACCTTGAGCCAAAGGATCTCTTAATCTGACTGTAATCTCAAGTTCCATTTACAACCTATTAACCGTTTAAAAGACTAAGCATGAATAAGCAATTTTGAATTCACGATACATAAAGATTTAGACCCAAACGTAAATAATTTGAACTAACAAACACACAACTATTAATCACTCTCAAAACCCAACGAATTCATAACTAAGTTGACAAAAATAGATTCTTCAGTTAATACACACCTAGCATCTTAAGTTAATACACAAATGGCATCTAAATACTATACTGAGTCAAATACCTTCAATACAAATCCCCTATCTAATCCTGAGATACAAATGCAATGCTGATTTATTCTATTAATCACATATATAAAAGAACTAAACCAGGAAGGTGCAAGGGAACGTAAGGCAACAAACTTAAATTCGGGAAAATTAATTTAGCCATCAAAGTAAACTCTCTTTCTTCAATTCAATTGGAAACCATATCTTCACAAACAAACCTTGTACATGCATCAGTTCCATTAAAGGTTCAATGAAATACCTGGGTAATAAGAGAAAATAAGAAGGAAGTGAGGTTCAGTAGATGAACATAAGCAGTAGCAACAAAACAGCACCAGCAAGGCCACTTTCATACCATAAAATGATACGCAGCAGCCTAGAAAAATTTCAATCGAACAACAAGTACCACAACTCCAAACTAAACTTCTACAAACCCAAGTTCAGTCCATTTTTAACCACAGATGGATCAACAGAATGTTTCAAGACTTGTTAAACTTTAGAAATCAAAGAAAAAAGGAAACAGAATTCAATGGAACAGGGGAAACTTTAGCCGTCTGCCTTTTTATTGTATCTTTCCAGTGTATTTCAGCTCTCCAATCTCTCAAAAAAAACATCCTCCTCTTTTTTTAGAATATATGTGTGTGTCTATTTAAAGACTAATATTGAACCATTATTTATACAAAGTTTTCACTTTTCAGCCTGTTTATTCCCTTCCCCTGTGTTCCCCTTTGAAATGTTATCATTCGACCCTCTTGCTTCTAATTTTCAAACTTAAAGGCACTAGGCATGGTTCAGTTGTATTTCCTTTTCAAATTTTTAATCAAAGGTGTATGGGCAGCCTGAATTTAAAATTCAGGCGTGCCCTGACAACCAAGATGCCTTCCACTTTAGTCTTAACATTTTCAAATCAGTGAAGTATTGTAATCTTCATTAATAAATAAATCAATCACAAACTGAAATAACATGTATGATACAGGTTCAAATGGAAGGCTAAAATAAACAACACATTCATGACACTTAACTGACCCAACAGTTCAATTCAATGTGATGAACAATCTATAATTTTAAGCTTAAGGACAGGCTTAACTCAACACCGAAAATAGAACTAAAATGAAGCAGGGGAGAAGAAGCACGAAAATTAAACGAAAACTTAAAGATAACAAAAGAAAAGAGAATTGAAAATACCCGGAACTCAGGCGGATCAAATACTGGAAATCCCTCTTCCCTTCGCTTTGGACTGAAANTACCCGGAACTCAGGCGGATCAAATACTGGAAATCCCTCTTCCCTTCGCTTTGGACTGAAGTGGACTTTAATCATGTGTTTTCAATATGAAAACATGTGACTAAAGTCTAATTCAGTCCAAAAATCCTCAAACTTAGGGCTCATTTTCTCTGATTTAATATTCGAAGAGCTGGAGTGATATTCGAAAGAAAGTGGTGACAGAAATGGGATGAGGGAGGTCTAGTGATGGTATGGTGTTAATCTGGGACGGTTTAGAGGTAGCGCCGCCACCGGGGATCTTGTGGCGGTGGCTAGGGTTCTTAACTAAAATTGAGATTCGAGGCCACCGGGTTAGATTTGAAGGAAGGTGGACACGGGATTGGAGTGGGGAGGTTGATGGGAAATTGTGGTGTGAAATTGGTAGCGTTTGGACGTTGCCCGCCGCCGTGGGCGATTTTCGGTAGGCGGCGGGCGGTGGTATTACACAGGGGTGTCTCTAAGAGACGGGGAAGGGGAGAGGAAATGGGGG
>MU680694.1:3202-21544 GCA_026770625.1 Nicotiana glauca | reverse complement strand
ATTGTTGTAGACCATGTGTATCGGTCTTGTCTTGTGACTATTGGGGGTCTGGAGACCCGAGTTGATTTATTGCTACTGAGCATGGAAGACTTTGATGTTATTCTAGTCATGGATTGGTTATCTCCGTGTCATGCTATTGTAGACTGTCATGCTAAGATAGTCACTTTGGCTATGCCGGGTATCCCGAGGATCGAGTGGCGAGGTGTGACTGACTATGTTCCGAGTAGGGTTATTTCTTTCTTAAAAGCCCAGCGTATGGTTGTGAAGGGTTGCCTTTCATATTTGGCATTTGTGAGAGATGTTGGAGTTGAGACTCCTAGACTTGATTCTGTTCCCGTTGTGAGGGATTTCCCTGATGTGTTCCCCGCAGACCTGCCGGGCATGCCACCAGACGGGGATATTGATTTTGGTATCGACCTGGTGCCGGGAACTCAGCCCATTTCCATTCCTCCGTATCACATGGCACCAGCGGAGTTGAAAGAATTAAAGGATCAGCTTCAGGAGCTCCTAGAAAAGGGTTCATTAGGCCTAGTGTGTCACCGTGGGGTGCACCGGTCCTATTTGTGAAGAATAAAGATGCCACAATGAGAATGTGCATTGACTGCAGGCAATTGAACAAAGTAATAGTGAAGAACAAGTATCCCCTGCCTCGTATTGATGATTTATTCGACCAACTTTAGGGGGCAAGGGTATTCTCCAAGATTGATCTCCATTCAGGCTATCACCAGCTAAAGATCAGGGATTCAGATATTATGAAGACTGCTTTCAGGACTAGATATGGGCACTATGAGTTTCTTGTTATGTCCTTTGGGCTGACTAATGCCCCAGCGGCGTTCATGCATTTGATGAACAGTGTATTTCAGCCGTACCTAGATTCATTTGTTATTGTTTTTATTAATGATATCCTGGTGTACTAGCGTAGCCAGGAGGAGCACGCACAACATTTATGAGTTGTATTACAGATATTGAGGGAGGAGAAGCTTTAGGCAAAGTTCTCCAAGTGTGAGTTCTGGATTGGTTTTGTGGCTTTCCTAGGGCACGTGGTGTCCAGCGATGGTATTCGGGTAGATCCGAAGAATATAGAGGCAGTTCAGAGTTGGCCTAGACCGTCCTCAGCCACAAAGATTCATAGTTTCCTCGTTTTGGTGGGTTATTATCATCGGTTCATCCAGGGTTTTTCGTCTATTGCTTCGCCCTTGACCAAGTTGACGTAGAAGGGTGCTCCATTTGTATGGCCGGACGAGTGCGAGGAGATCTTTCAAAAGCTTAACATAGCTTTGACCACAGTTCCAGTATTAGTTTTGCCATCTGCTTCAGGTTCTTACACTGTCTATTATGATTCTTCGAGAGTCGGGATTGGCTGTGTAATGATGCAGGAGGGTAGAGTGATCGCTTATGCTTCTCGTCAGTTGAAGCCTCATGAGAAGAACTACCATGTTCATGACTTAGAGTTGGTTGTTATAGTTCATTCTTTGAAGATTTGGAGGCACTACTTATATGGCATCTCTTCTGAGGTATTCACCGATTATCGCAGCCTTCAACACTTGTTCAGGCAGAAGGATCTTAATTTGAGGCAGCGGAGGTGGCTTGAGTTGCTAAAGGATTATGACATTACTATTTTGTATCATCCGGGGAAGACCAATGTAGTGGCCGATGCTTTGAGCCGAAAGGCGGTCAGTATGGGGATTTTGGCATACATTCCAGTTGGGGAGAGGCCCTTTGTGGTTGATGTTTAGGCGTTGGCCAATCGATTTGTGAGATTAGACATTTCAGAGCCCAGTCGGGTATTGGCTTGCGTGGTTTCTCGGTCTTCCTTATATGATCGCATCAGAGAGCGCCAGTATGATGATCCACACTTTCTTGTCCTCAAGGACAGAGTTCAGCATAGCGACTCCAGAGATGTGACCCTTGGTGATGATGGTGTATTGAGGATGCAGGGTTGGATTTGTGTGCCCATTGTAGATGGGCTTAGGGAGTTGATTCTTGAGAAGGCCCACAACTCGCGGTATTCTATTCATCCGGGTGCCGCGAAGATGTATCAGGATTTGAGGCAGCACTACTGGTGGAGGAGAATGAAGAATGATATTATGGGTTATGTAGCTCTGTGTCTCATCTGTCAGCAGTGAAATATGAGCATCAGAGACCGGGTGGCGTACTTCAGCAGATGGCTATTCCCGAGTAGAAGTGGGAGAGGATTACTATGGATTTTGTGAGTGGTCTCCCTCGGACCTTGAAGAAGTTTGATTCGGTTTGGGTGATTGTGGATCAGCTGACCAAGTCCGCGCACTTCATTCCGGTGTGTACTACCTATTCTTCAGAGCGGCTGGCAGGGATTTTCATCCGGGAGATTGTTTGGTTGCATGGGGTCCCAGTTTCTATTATCTCAGATAGAGGTACTCAGTTCACTTCCCAGTTTTTGAGGACTTTTCAGCGAGAGTTGGGTACACAGGTAGAGCTGAGCACATTGTTTCATTCTCAGACAGACAGGCAGTCTGAGCGTACCATTCAGATATTGGAGGACATGTTGCGTGCCTGTGTTATTGATTTTGGAGGTTCTTGGGTTGAGTTTTTTCCACTTGCAGAGTTTGCCTACGACAACAGCTATCAATCCATCATTCAGATGGCACCGTATGAGGCCTTATATGGGAGACGGTGTAGATCTCCGGTTGGTTGGTTTGAGCCCGGCGAGGCTAGGCTATTGGGGACGGAGTTAGTTCAAGATGCCTTAGAGAAGGTGAAAATGATTCAGGAGAGACTTCCTACAGCTCAGTCGCGTCAGAAGAGTTATGCGGCCCGAAAGGTTCGAGATGTATCTTATATGGTGGGCGAGAAGGTCTTGCTGAAGGTTTCGCCCATGAAGGGCGTTATGACATTTTGAAAGAAAGGGAAGTTGAGTCCACAGTTCATTGGGCCTTTTGAGGTACTTAGGAGGATTTGGGAGGTGGCCTATATGCTTTCCTTCCCACCCAGCTTGTCGGGGGTTCATCCAGTATTTCATGTATCTATGCTCCGGAAGTACGTTGGGGACCCGTCTCATGTGTTGGACTTCAGCACGGTCCAGTTGGATGATGATATGACCTATGATCTGGAGCCGGTGTCTATTTTGGGTCGTTAGGTTCGAAAATTAATATAAAAGGATATAGCTTCGGTGAAGGTGCAGTGGAGAGGTCGGCCCGTGGAGGAGGCTACCTGGGAGACCGAGCGGGAGATGCGAAGCAGATATCCTCACCTATTTGAGACTTCAGGTATGTTTCTTGACCCGCTCGAGGACGAGCGTTTGTTTAGGTTGGGGAGGATGTGACGACCCTACCCGTCGTCTCATGTGTTACCGCCCCGTTTTCCCCATTTTATGCTTCTTAATGTTTCATTATTGGCATTTGGTGTGTTAGAGTTGAATTTGGATTGGTTTTCGTAGAAAATGAGACACTTATTCTCTTTAAGGAAGGTTTATTTTGAAAAAGTCAACCGGACGTTGACTTATGAGTTAGAAGGCTCGGATGTGATTTCTGGTGATTCAGTTAGCTTCGGGGGATGATTTGTGACTTAGAAGTGCGACCGAAATTGATTTTGGAGGTCCGGTGTAGAATTAGGCTTGAATTGGCGAAGTTAGTATTTTGGCAGATTCCTGTTGTTAGGTAAGATTTTGANTATAGGTCCGGTGTAGAATTAGGCTTGAATTGGCAAAGTTAGTATTTTGGCGAATTCCGGTTGATAGGTAAGATTTTGATCCGAGTGTCAGAATGGAATTGCGAGAGTTGTTGTACCTTCGTTAGGCGATTTTGGATGTGTGTGCAAAATTTCAGGTCATTCATAGGTGTTTTGGTCGGGTTTTTGATCAAATGCGTATTTCGGAAGTTTTTGAAGAACTTAGGCTTGAATCCGGTGTGATTTGATGGTTTTAGCGTTGTTTGATGTGCTTTGATGATTGGAACAAGTTTGAATGATGTTTTGGGATGTGTTGGTGTTTTTGGCTAAGGTCCCGGGGGCCTAGGGGTGAGTTCGGATGAATAAACGGGGAGTTATAGAATTTGCATGTTGCTGAAGCTTGCTGCAACTGGTATTTTCACTTCTGTGAGTCTTGGACCGTAGAAGCGGACACGCTTAAGCGATGGATTGACCATAGAAGTAGTGAAGAGGCCTGGGTGTTGGTTTTGCAGAAGCGATAGTGTAACCGCAGAAGCGATATCGCTTATGCGATGTTGTGATCGCATAAGCGGTTGGGTTCGAGATTGGAATTTCCGCAAAAGCGGGAGGAAACCCGCAGGAGCGGAGTCACAGAAGCGACTTGATGACCACAGAAGCGGCCGTGGCCTTTATTTGAATTTCCGCAGAAACAGAAGGGAGATCGCGAAAGCGGTCCCGCATAAGCGGTTAAGGGGCCGCAGAAGCAAAAAGTGCTGGGCAGATTTATAATATTTCCTCCGCGAGCTAGGTCTAATTTTCACCATTGTTGAGCAACCTTGGGAGCCTTTTGGCGAGGATTAAGGAGGGTTTTGACGGGAATCGATTGGAGGTGAGTCCTATGGCCTAGAAACATCATTTTATTGAAGAATCGACACCTAATTTCATGGAAATTTGACTAAAAATGGAAGAACTAGGGCTTGACTTTTGAAATGGAAAATTTTGAGTTTGAGGGAGCATTTGAGCTCGGATTTTGGTAAATTCGATATGTATGGACTCGTGGTATGATGAGGAATCCGGTGATGTGAATTTTATAATTTTTCGAGAAGTGGGTCCGGGACTCAGGTTTTGCCAACTTCGTGATTTTTGATAATTTTCGAGTCTTTTCGATTGGGTTATGTTCCTTTAGCCTATTGTAACGTATTCCTTGTGGTTTTGATCAGATTCGACGCACGAGGAGGTCGATTCTAGAGGAAAAGGCATAGCGAGCTAGACTTTTGACCGGCTTGAGGTGAGTAATAGATGTAAATGATGTCCTGAGGGTTTGAACCCCGGAATTTCACATTGTACGCTATATTGAGGTGAGATACGCACTCTATGACGGGTGCGGGGTCGTTTGTGGTTTGGGATTGTGACTTGGTCCGTCCCAAGTGATGTTTATACAGTGTTTTCGATTGAGACTTGTTTGAAAATCATCCAACTTGGATTAAATTGTCATATTTGGGACTTTGTGCCGATTATATGGATCCTTCAGGGATTATTATCACTGTTTTCACAATATTTGACTTTTTAATTGATTTCAGTCCTAAGTTTAAATACTATTTTGAAATGCTCGGCCATTTTTCTAAGATTTGAAAACCTGAACACTGTTTTACTGACATTCTGAGCTGAGAACTTATTATTTTTATATTACCCAAGAGGCTTTATGTGAATTTCTGGACTGAGCATGGATCGGGTTGTGCGCCGCAGCGATATTATACTGATATTGAGGCCGAGAGCCTGATTGGTGCCACTAGATGGCTTGATTATTTGCGCTTGGGCTGTAGGAGCCCCTCCGGATTCTGTACATACCCCCAGTGAGCACCATCGACGTTAAATGGATCGAGCTGCACGCCACAGCGGGTACTAGAGTGTACCATTCTATGTGCTACATTGCATTCATTCATTGATATTTATCTGGTTTTACTTGTCATAGTATTTCTGTACTTTATTTCTTCGGTGTGGTGCTTCATGATTAAATGATCTGGACTGCCAGTTATAGCTTATTTTGTTTTATTCCATGATTTCTTACTCTCATCCTTTATTTATGTTTATTACTCACTGGGTCGGAGTACTCACATTACTCCCTGCACCTTACGTGCAGATTCAGGTACCCCACAGGCTGAGTGAGGATTTGTTTAGCAGCGCAGTAGCATTCGGGAGTATCAAGGTAGCTGCATAGCATTCGCAGCCTTGATCTCACCCTTCTATCCCTATCTTTTATTCCACATTTCTTAGACAGACTTGTAGTCAGTTGACATTCTGTATTAGAGGCTCATATTCGTGACACCGGATCCTATTTGGGGCTATGTTGTAGTATTTTGTTAAACTTCCGTATATTCCATCATTATTTCTAGACTTTTGATAAAATGGCTTAGTAATTATTCCCTGTGATATGCATCTATGATTTGCTTAAATTGGGAAATGTTGTTGAAAGGTCGAGCTCTCCTAGCAGTGTGTTGGGCGCCATCATGACCGAGGTTGGGGTCGTGACACATTCGCAGAAGGAGTAGGCAAAGATACAAAATTTCAAGTGTTAGATATGGACATGGCGTACAATATGATCCTCGGCAGACCTTGGATTCACGAGATGGATGATGTTCCATATACTTTGCATCAAGTTATTAAGTTCCCTTCGCAATGGGGAATTAGAAAAATTCGTGATGATCAACAGGCTTCTAGATGTATCAATTCAGTGATATATTCAAGCATAAAAAACGACGTTGCAGACGAAAAATAGCAATTACAGAATTTAGTTGAGGATTTAACAACACAAACCTCAACTGGAGATGGACAAACGAATGTAGACTTAAGGCCTGATATTATTCAAGAGCCAGAAGAGAACGAAAACATCAAAACAACAATTGTGGAACTCGAAGCTGTGGTGCTGTTTATATATTGGCCGGACAGAAAAGTTTACATCGGAACTAACCTGAGAACGGAGATGAAAGGTAAGTTAATTGGATTCTTAAAATCTAACGCAGATAGCTTTGCTTGGTCGCATTCAGTATGACAGGTATACCATCGGAGGTGATGACCCATAAGCTGAATGAAGATCCAACCTATCCACCTATCAAATAGAAGAAAAAGGAAGCAAGGATCCTTCAAAAACCAGGTGATTCAGGATGATGTACAAAAGCTTTTAAAAATAGGATCTATCCGAGAGGTATAATATCCTAATTGTCTAGCTAATACTGTAGTTGTTCCCAAAAAGAATGGTAAGTGGAGAGTTTGTGTAGGCTATGCTGACTTAAATAAAGCTTGCCCTAAAGATTCTTTTCCGTTAATACACATAGATCAACTAATTGATGCTACCATAGGACATGAATTGTGGAAAATTTTAGATGCCTATTCAGGATATAATCAAATAAAAATGGATCCTTTAGATGAGGAAAAAACTTCCTTTATTACAGATAGGGAGACTTACTGTTATAAAATCATGCCTTTCGGCCTAAAGAATGTTGGAGCCACGTACCAGAGGTTAGTAACGAAGATGTTTCAAGAACATCTGGGAAAAACCATGGAAGCCTATATAGATGACATTCTAGTCAAGTCAACACAGGCGGAGGATCATATCCAACTTTGTTAGATACATTTCAGATTCTCCGCAAATTCAATATAAAGTTAAATCCCGAAAAGTGTGCATTTAGTGTGTTTTCAGGTAAGTTTCTAGCACACATTAAAGCCATTGAAGAAATATCAGATATACACACGAGCACAAAAAATAAGTGCAGAGGTAGACAGGTAGGATAGCAGCATTGTGAAGGTTTATTTCTAAATCTTAGTAGAAAAGTTTTAAGTTCTTTTCAGTGGACTGACGAATACCAACAAGCACTCAAAAATCTAAAAACATACTTGTCAAACCCGCCATTGCTGGCTATATCAAAGGATGAAGAAAGGCTACTCATCTATCTCGCTGTTTCAGAAATGGCGGTAAGTGCAATATTATTTCAAGAAGACAAAAGTAAACAATCTCTAATTTATTATGTTAGCAAGTCTTTATTGGATGTTTAAACTTGATATCCTCATTTAAAAAGTTTGCTTTAGCACTAATAACGGAATCTAGAAAGTTGAGGGCTTATTTTCAATGTCATCCTATCTCTGTAGTGACCGTTTACCCCTTATGAAATATATTACATAAGCAAGAATTATCAAGTAGATTAGCCAAGTGGGCAATAGAACAAAGTGAAAATAATATCACATATCAACCTAGAACTACGATAAAATCACAGGTTTTAGCAGATTTCGTGGCAGACTTCATCCCAGGAATAGTAACAGAAGTAGAAAAGGAACTGCATATATTTAACGGGTCTAATCCAGGTACTTGGACCCTATTTACTGATGGCTCGTCAAATGTTAAAAGAGCGGGTTTAGGAATTGTTCTAATCCCACATTCGGGAGAAACTATAAGGCAAGCCATAAAGTGCCATCCCATTACTAACAATGAAGCAAAATATGAAGTTGTAATTGCAGGTCTAGAATTGGCACGAGAGCTCGAAATAGAGAAGATTGTAATCAAAAGCGACTCGCAGTTTGTAGTTAACAAAATGCATGGGACTTATATTGCTAGAGAGGCGAGGATACATCAATATTTGGAAAAGGCACAAGATTTAATCAGATAATTCTAATCTTGGAAAATCGTGCAAATACCTAGGGAAGAAAATGTTAAAGCAGACGCACTGGCTAATCTTGTATCTACTGTAGAAGTAACAAATGAAGAAAATGCTTTCGTAATATATTTGTTTCATTTGGCACTCGATCATGTAAAAATAAGGTAAATTTCAATAATTTAACTTGGGATTGGAGAAATGAGATCGCTAATTTTTTGCAGTATAGGATACTACCCGAAGATAAGAAAAAGGCTTAGGTACTTCGGCGAAAGGCTGCCCGTTATTGCTTGGATCATGGATACCAGTATTGAAAAATATTTGGTGGACCCTTAGCAAGGTGTGTCTCGGACCTTCTCAAACAGAGTATGTGATGAGAGAAGTACAAGAGGGACAATGTGGAAATCACGCAGGAAGAAGATCCTTGGTAAAAAATGTAATTAGAGCAGGATATTATTGGCAAAAAATAGAAGATGATGCGAAAATCTTTATGGCCAAATATGACAAATGTCAACGATATGGTAACAACATGCATCGCCCAGCAGAGTTATTACATCCGGTTATTGCACCGTGGTTTTTCATGAAGTGGGGGATGGTTATCATGGGTCCACTACCACAAGCCAAAGGAAAGGTACAATTTTTACAAGTATTAACTGATTATTTTACCAAGTGGGTAGAAGCACGTGCCTTCAAAACGGTACGAGAAAAAGAAGTCAGGGAGTTTATTCAGCGAAACATCATATGCCAGTTTGGAGTTCCAAAAGAAATCGTGTGTGATAATGGCCCGCAATTTATAGGTGCGAAAATCACATAATTCTTTCAGAGTTGACAGATTAAAAGAATAACTACAAAACCTTATCATCTTGTGGCCAATGGATAAGATGAATCAACAAACAAGGTTATTATTAATAACCTAAATAAAAGATTAGAGGAGTCAAAAGGAAAATGGCCAGAAGTGTTACCAGGAGTCTTATGGGCTTACCGCACGACACCAAAAATAGGTAAGGGAGAGACTCCGTTCTCACTTGTGTATGGTGCTGAAGCTTTAACTCTAGTTGAAATAGGTGAACCAAGTACGAAATACACCCATGTAACTGAAGAATCAAATTAGGAAGAGATGCGAGCAAATCTCGATTTGCTTGAAGAAAGGAAACAAACAACTTTGATAAGGATGGCAGCGTAGAAGCAACTATTGCGATATTACAATCGGAAAACTCATCTTAGGTACTTAAAGATTGGGGACTTCGTACTCAAAAAAGTTTTTAAATAATCAAAAGTGGTCAATGAAGGAAAATTGAGCCCAAATTAGGAAGGACCTTACAGGATTCGAGGTATTGTTGGAAAGGGTGCGTGTGAGTTAGAAACAATGGACGGCAAAGTACTCCCATCAAATTGGGATGTTGTTCATTTGAAGAAGTATTACTTCTGAAAGGGAAAAATGTCGGCCAGGTATCGTTTATCCAAGGCTTAGATTTATTCTTTTTTAACTATATTAACCATTTTAGATGATAGGAACAAAGCTAGCCCACACCAAATGATTATTTTAGACCTAAAAGACACTTGGGATGCAAAATCATCCCCAGTCTGGGTTACAACCTTTCTGATGGAAATAAAAGGGTTAAGCAGTCATCATCTAATATATATATAACTCTGAGTCCCGTATGTTTTTCCTTTTCAGGAAATGGACCACACAGAAGGAATAATAAAGTGCTCGAGATTTCATACTTCAAAGCTCTAACATTTGGGGGGCTATATATATGGAAAGCAAAGAAGACTAAAAAGTTAGAATTCGAGTAAAGCTAGAGGCAATCTACCCAACAAATCGAAAGTTAAGAGCATATATAGAGCCAAAAATACAAGCCTGATTCAAAAACTTATGATGAAGTATACACCCGCTGGTGCAAATTACAAAATATTATGAGTATCTAGGTTAAATGCAATATTTAGTTATGGGTTGCAATATATAACCATGAATTTTGTAAAATCTATTATAAAGAAAACAGTTATGAAAGGGTTGTAGATGTTACTTGAATACATATAAAGTATATAGTTTGAAAGTTCAAGAATACAAAACTTCATCAAATTATTCAAAGAAATATGTATGTTCCTACTTCTTCTTTCGTATGTTTACACCAATATGAAGTTGAGACGTCTTCTTCATTAAGTGTCATTTATAAAAGGGCCCAAGAGAGTAAATACACAAGAACGAAACAACACGGGGGAATATAGATGAATCAAGTGATAAAAGTTAAAGGGTAAAGAGGCTAAATTCGACAAGTATCTTAAGCATACCACGGCTCTCCATACAATAGGACCAATCTATCCTAAGCAAACATTAAAGAAACGACAATATTATATAATGACTGGATCAGTAGGTGGTCAGAAGCATAATATAAAGGGGTATGTATAAACAATGGAATAACTAGTTTTGTATGAAGTGATCCTTTGATTTGCATTAGGGACTAAAATTGGGAAATTAGATTTCCAATGGCATTCTATTCGCACAAGAGAAATCAATCCCTCGGTAATCTGGGAAGGGTAAACATCATCACGATCATGTGAATTCATAGATGAAACTTGATTTCTAATCGATTCTCGGTCAATGGAGAAGGAAAGTTCAACGGGGACAATCTCATCAACAATGCGTTCTCAAAGAGGTTCACTAGAATCCCTACTTCTAGTAGAAGATCTATGAGAAGAAGAAACCCTAGTTCTAGAAGACGAAGGGGTAGTAACACTAGGTTGAGAAGAAGAACCACGAATAGATACAGACCCTAAACTACGTAATCTTCCACCTCTTCTACATATGATAGGAGCAGATAAAGGGGGAAGTTCATCTACTATAACTACTCTACGAGGATCGGGATTTGGAGAAGACATGGTTGTATAAGAAACTAATGCGAGTTGATGAACAAGAAATATTATGGAAGAAGAATACTTTAGATCGAAGGTTTTTGTGAAATCAAAGGCATAAAAAGGTATTTATACGAAGAAGCAACTGTCATATAAAGGGGTTCATGACGTTATAATGAAAATAGTCACTTTGTGACTGATGCAGCCACAAAAAATCCCTAAAATCGTTGAAGAGTTGCAGATCAATCAATGAATGCCATGTGTCACAAATATTAAATGGAAGTGACATACGACCCTTTGGTTCTAAAAAAGACATAACGATACATGATAAATGGCAACAAAAATTCCCGGAATAAATGTGATTCATTTCCAAAATATTCAATTACTAAATAATTGGTAAGTGAGGGTACTATCTGTATTCGTAAAAATCAATATTACACGTGGATTTATATATATATATATATATATATATATATATATATATATATGGTTGATGTGGCAAGACATGCGGATCACTAAGAAAGTGACAATTGGATAGATGCATTAAAAGATGCACGAGACGTAATAGACACAAGCAAATCACCCACAAGACAAAAGGGGTATGGTCGCTTGAGTCTGAATTGCTATATGAAGAGACACCGGCATAATGAATCAAGACAGTAAAGAATGAAGATTCATGAATCGACAATTAGTGTGCATAAATAATTGTAGACGTTACAAAATCTTCATGAACAATTATGATTGCCAATTCTAACGTCTTATTAATATCATTAATGTTCATAATGATTCAGTCATAAAATGGAAGAAACTTTGTACTTATAGATTCCTATATAAAGGAAGGGAATTTCACTTGTAACGGGAGGTTCTGATTATTATTGGAATACACTTATTTTTTTTGCTTTCTATTGATTACTTTGCTATTTTATATTCTAATTTATTTTCTTATCACTGAGAGAATATAGAAATTCTTAATTATCAGTAGTCCGAGTAACTTCTAAAAATAAACTTTGATCGAAAACACATTTTTTGGTTAAACAATACCTCCAGCCAAGAATCACTTAATTGCAATTTTTCTTTTGTATAGTTAAGATTATAATAACAGTATTAGATGATAGGAAAAAATCTAACCCACACCAAATGATGATATTAGACCTGAAAGACACGCAGATAAAAAATTATTCCCGGTCTAGGGTTACAACCTTTCTGATAGAAATAAAAGGGTTAAGCAGTCATTATTTAAAAAATATATATACTTCCTAGTCCCGTATGTTTTTCCTTTTCAGGAAATGGACCACATGTAAGGAATAATCAAGTGCTCAAAATTTCATACTTCAAAGCCCTAACACTTGGGGGACTATATATTGTAGGCAAAGAAGACTAGAACAATCAAAATTTGAGTCAAGCCCGAGGCAATCTACCTAACAAATCGAAAGTTAAGAGCAAATCAAGAGCCAAAAATTCAAGCCTGATTCAAAAACCTATGATGAAGTTTACACTCACAAATGTAAATTATGAAATCTTACAAGTATCTAGGTTAAAGGCAATATTTAGTCGTGGGTTACAAGATATATCCTTTAATTTTGTAAAATCTGCTATAAAGAAAAAAGTTACGAAAGAGTTGTAGATGTTACTTGAATACATGTAAAGTATACAGTTTGAAAGTTCAAGAATACAAACTTCCTCAAATTATTCAAAGAAATATGTATGTTCCTACTTATTCTTTTGTATGTTTACACCAATATGAAGATGATACGTCTTCTTCATTAAGTGTTGT
This sequence comes from Nicotiana glauca, assembly GCA_026770625.1. Lineage (NCBI taxonomy): Eukaryota > Viridiplantae > Streptophyta > Magnoliopsida > Solanales > Solanaceae > Nicotiana > Nicotiana glauca. Next base: position 8,650 of record MU680694.1, on the reverse strand, counting down.
TTATAAAAAGGCCCTCTTTTATAATTTATGCAGAGCATTGAAGCATTTTTAATGCAAAGTTAAACAACAAAGGGTGAAACAAAAACCCAAACATTAAAATAGGCGGAGATATATAAAACTTTGCAAATATAAGGCAAACATTTGTCTTCAAACCCCAAAATAACACAAGTGTAAACCAATAAGAGAGTAGAACAGAAACTCAAAATAAGATATCATAAGAGTCGAACAAAAACTCGGAAAGTAATATTATATAAACTTGGTTAAAACTAAGTATAAATTTAGTTCCAACCTAACTATTTGATACTAAACCCCAAAACGGACCAGGGGTATACTTCCCAAACATTCCACTAATAAAAAACAAACGAACTTTTCAATCAAACTTTCACTATAGGGAAAGTTCTGAACTAGTATTATTAGAAGGATTCAAGATGGCATCACAAGCAGTAGGAGGTTTAACTTGAGCAGAAGAGGTTTGAACAACAGCTTCACCAGGAGTAAGTTCATCACCCACGTGAATGTCGACCTCAAGTGAAGAAAAGTTTTGACTCTACTGAGTTTTCACAATAGTTTCTTTAGTTTTTGCATTTCAGCAGCTAAGTCAAAACCTTCCTGCCTTGCCTCCATTAAAGTTTTGAGACGCGTGTTCAAGAAAGCCCAACTAACCTCAACAGTAGCTTTGTCCTCAAGGTCTTCATAATCTCTCTCCCTCTGCTCAATTTCGGCACTTAGCTCTTCCTTTTCAGTCAAAGCAGTATCATAAGAAGCTTGTAAGGGGCGATGACCTCTCTAAGAACTGAACTTTGTTAGAAGACACACAGACATCTTCTTGAGTTTGGGTGAGCGTTTGAACAAGCTCCCTATAATAAACTTCCTTTTGGTTCAGTAGTTCTTTCAAACCTCTAATTTCTTTTCTGGCTTTGGAAAGCTGCTCGACAAATGAAGATCGAGGAGGTCTTTATCCTTGCCCAGTTGACTGGAAAAGGCTTTCTTAATCACCAATTCTACTACCATTACCTTCACTTGTTTCTCCAAGGTACACTTCTCCTCATATAAAACTTCTTTCTCAAGCTCAACGCCTTCATACTGTTGCTTCCAATTGTCTGTTTCGATGCGATAGTCGTTCGTTAGTTGCTCAGTATAGACGATCCTCTTCATCAGCTCCATGCCAATTAAGTTTATCTACACGAGGAAAAGGAAAATGTGATTACCTAATACATATGAAAAGAAAGCCACATGCAAAATAAAAAGCTAAGGCTTATACCTTTATAGATGAATGGATAATTTCATTCATCCACGTTAAAGAGCTGTGGCTTTCCAATTTAAACTTCTCAACTGGGTTAATCAACGATTTTATCCATACATCGGCTTGGCTAGATTTCTTTAGAAGATTACCATCCTCAGGGACATCGATGGTAACTTTTTTCATTACCTTACTGTTACTGGAAGAACCGACTTCAACATGAGAGGTTGTAAAAGTAGGGGCAGTTGAGAGGGGTCAAAACAGCCATGGGTGAAGCAGTAGCAGTAGTAGCAGGTGTGGGAAACTGAGTATCAACTAGAACAGATACTGGGAAAAAGGCAAGAGGCGCTTCCTCAGAAACAAAGCCAAAATCTTCACTATCAAACCCATGAGCAAAAGGTTGTTCTGTAGAGTCACAGAGTGTGGTAGGCATCTCTTCATCGGAGCTCACCAAAGTGGTATTTTTGGTCTCGTTCATGGGAAATAAACTTGGAGGAGGAATGGCTTTGTCATTCGAAAAAATAACATGTCTCCTAGCTCGAGGCCTGCGAACTAACGAGCCCTGCTCTTGTTCCTCTTCACCCTCAGAACCGTGTGCCCTATCACCTTTTCTCTTTGATGAGGAACTCAAAATCATGTCTTGAGCCATAGACAGTAAAAGTCTTGAAGCAGCAATAGATACAGCGTTAACACCCCGAATGGCAAACCCTAACGAAGAAAGAAGTTAGTAAATTTTCAAGTAAATATGGAAGCAAGGTAGAAAATAAAAACGAAAGGTACCATGAGTCTTCACTTTCCAACCAAACCTATTAGGAAGGTACTTCCAAGACCTTCCTTCCATAGTAGCAACAGTCAACAATTTTCCTACCCAACCACGGAAGTTTGGAATCTCCTCAACAACTTCCATGGTTGCTGAAAAAGAAAAAAAAATATCTAGTCACGAGATTGTAAGTTCTTGTTTCTTAAATAGAAAAAGAAGAAGAAGGTAAAAGAAACTTACATTCAAAGTTCCATTTTTCTGGAAAAGGCATGCTCTCTTCACCCACTAAACCTTTTGTGGGAACAACAATGAGACGGGCATACCAGCCACGATCCTTGTCATCTTTAGGGCTAACCAAAACCCTTTTACTCCTGGCCACGAGAGTAAATACCCAAGAACGAAACAACATGGAGGAATATAGATGAATCAAGTGATAAAAGGTAAAGGGTAAAGAGGCCAAATTCGACAAGTATCTTAAGCATGTCGCGGCTCTTCATACAATAGGACCAATATGTCCTAAGAAAATATTAACGAAATAGCAAAATTTTATAATGGCTGGATCAATAGGTGGTATGAAGCCTAATGTAAAAGGATATGTATAAACAAAGGAATAACCAGCTTTGTATGAAGTGATCCTTTGATTTGCATTAGGGACTAAAATTGGGAAATCAGATTTCCAATGGAATTCTCTTCGCACAAAAAATTGAGCCCTGAATAATAAAGGAAGGGTAAACATCAGCTGATCATGGGAAGTCATAGATGTAACTTGATTTCTAATCGCTTCTCAATCAACAGAGAAGCAAAGTTCAGCGGGGACAATATCATCATAGTGGGTTCTTGAAGAGGTTCACTAGAATCCCTACTTCTAGCATAAGATCTATGAGAAGAAGAAGCCCTAGTTCTAGAAGACGAAGGGGTAGTAACACCTGGTTGAGAAGAAGAACCACAAATAGATACAGACTCTAATCTACGTACTATGCCACCTCTTCTACTTCTGATAGGAGTAGATGAAGGGGGAAGTTCATTTACTATAACTACTCAACGAGGATCGGGATTTGGGGAAGACATGGTTGTATAAGAAAATAATACGAGCTGATGAACAAGAATTATGGAAGAAGAATAATGTAGATTGAAGGTTTTCGTGAAAGCAAAGGCATAAAGAGGTATCTATACGAAGAAGCAATCGTCATATGAAGGGGTTCATGACGGAAATATCGTAATGAAAGCAGTCACTTTGTGACTGATGCAGCCGCAAAAAAAGCCCTAAAAATCGCTGAAGAGTTACAGATCTAATCTGTGAGCACGTGATTTTTTTCCCTATATATGAGTTATTCCCATAAAATTCAAATAAAATAATTTTTCTCTATTTTTACAATTTTTTGTGCATTTTGGTGTCATTTTTTGATAATTGCTGCATTTTATTTGGGCATGATAATTCATATTAAAAATATCAAAAATATGCATTTGCATTAGGAATTTAATTTTACATTTTTTAGTATTAAGTAGGTATTAATTCGTTTTAGAACAATTTAAAGAAAAAAATAGTTCTTAGGCAATTTTAATTGGTAAATGTTGCATTCATATTTAAATATTGATATTAAAAAATTTTAGGAGTTAAATAGTTTAATTATGTTTTTGTTTTAGTTTTTACAAAATCATAAAAATAATAGGCAAAATAAAAATACAAAATACAAAAATGAAATACAAAAAAAGCAAATGAAAATGATAATACAAAAATCTAAACAAAAAGGAAACAAATAAAAGATAATAAAATGAGTTGTGTTACAGCCAATTAACTCCACCCGTCCCCAGCCCAAAATACCCATGCCCCAGGCCCAAATCAGTCCATACCCGGTCTGCCCCCCATATAACCAAACGACCCCGTTTTGGGAAGGCTGAATCACAGCCCTTGATCAACCTAATCTAACGGACAAGGTTTGATTTCATTAATAAATAAAACGACGCCGTTTGAGGTCCAAGAAATCTGAGCCGTTCAAATTGAATCATCCGACGCTTATAGTTAATCAATGCCTTTTTAATATACCAAAACAAATTTAAACCCTAAATTATTTTACTCTTCTTCGTCTCCTTCCCCAGTTTAGCCGCCTCTAATCCCCTGACCAAACCCGCCGGAACCCTACCGGCGGGAAACATTACCTTTACCAATCAAACCCCAAATTACACTATAGAACCAGCTTGAGACCTTGATTCCGCCCCTCTACTCCATTTCTTTCAAACTTAGCCCTATCTGCTCAAATATTGAAGGTTGTCTCGCCGGAATACGTGATTTTTGCCCTATATGAAAATAACTCCTAAAAATAGACGAAAATAATTTTAATTGATTTTTAGGTATTTTTCTTTATTTAGTTGCATTTCAAACATTTTTAACATTTTTAAAATCATAGAAAAAACAATAAAAGTGTCACGTTTTAATTTCATGTCACCTTAGGTTCAATTTGCATTTAGGAATTAATTACATTGAGTTAATTGTGTTATTAATAAAAAAATCACAAAAAAAATGATCATTTTTACATAGTTAGATAATTAGTTTAATTTTACAATTTGAATTAATTTAGAAATTTAGTTTAGGTTTTTAATTAATTAAAGAAAGAAAAGAACAACTAAAAGAAGAGGGAAGTGAAAAGACTTGGTCTTAAATTCAAATTGGCCAAACATTTAAAAAACCAAAATATTTTTCCCCCAAAACCTTTCCCAAAATATTTTTCCCCCAAAACTACTCCCCATCCCATCACTATAAATACACACACAAACCACAAAAATCGGGGACAGCGGCAATACATAAAAAGAGGGCCTCACCCCGTTTTTTCATCTTCAAAAAAGCAACCACAGACTTTGAAAAAGAGCTCTCAATCTCCTGGTTCTCTTGGGGACATACACAAGAACGTACAAAAAGATATACATACATATAGAATGAGAAAAGAAAAAGGGTTGAACAAAAATAAGGGCTTGAATCTCCAAAAATAAGAAGGAATTGTCCTATCCTCTCTTAATCTCACTAGCGAGCCCACCTTCATTGGTCCCTGCTGCCGAGAGAACCATGGAATTCAATCGGGCTCGAGTGAGTCGATTTCAGTCAAAGTTCCGTTAGTCAGTTCCGAATTAAAGCTATTGTTGTTGTCCAATTTTTTTCGTCAAGTTTGCATCGCTGGACTTTGGCATTGCTGTAAAACAAATCGAGTTGTTTTTACTAATTGAAGAGTCAGTTCCGTCTCTAGGCCATCAGACCTTCATTTGCTCTATTACCTATAATTTTCTCGGCAATCCAGGTAAGATTTGAACATATATGTAATTAATTTTGATGAATTAAATTATGTTAGTTAATATCACATATTTGGTGATTTTGATGCTTAATGTGTGCTTTCAGCAGTAGTATTTGAGTAATGTTTCTCCGGTTAAATCAGTATGATACTCGATGCTCTAAATGAAA
>MU680693.1:71617-82618 GCA_026770625.1 Nicotiana glauca | reverse complement strand
GGGGGGGGGGGGGGGGGGGGGGGTAACATGCTCTCTACCTAGACGACTCCATTTCCAGTGACATGTAACCTATAGTTTCCTAAAGAAATATGATACTTTTTGGTAGGGTGTACAAATCGAACCGAAAAATCGTACCAAACCGAAAAGTCAAACCAAATCGATTAAAAAATCCGACTCGATTTGGTTTGGTATTGAATAAAAAAACTCGAACCAACCCGACATATAAATATATAATTTTTATATATATTATTTAAGATTTTATATATAATTTTCTTTAAAAAATATCTAGAAATATTTGGGATTCTCTTGCGGGATATAAATTTTAATAGAATATGAAGTGCTCCATATTTATTGACCTTAAATAATAGGTTGTATGATCAGTTTCTTATCAAGTGTTAGTGAAATACGTCTATCTCTTTGTTCTTACATATTCATATCATATGTTAAGATCTATTAAATTCTTATATCTTTTTCGAATGTGAAGTAATTATTAATATTTAGGTATTATATTGATTTTTATATTTAATTACTAGATTCGGATAACCTGAAAGTGTATATCAACGAAAAATTATTGTCAGATAACTAAAAAAATAATTATTGTGTTAACTAATCGAATTCTCGCATAAGAATATTTTAATTAATATTATTTTTGTCAACTTTTTATATTTTTACTAAATAGATGTATACGTATCATATATTTAACAAAGCAAGATTGAAATAATACGTAAGTAACAAAAAATCCGAAAACCCGGAAAACTCGACAAAACCGAACTAATCCAAACCAATATAGTTGGTTTGGTTTGGTTTTGGTAAAAACCGAACCAACCCAGTCCATGTACACTCCTACTTTTTGGGTTGTCCTTAACTTTTGACCCCGACTTGCCCCATGAGCAGAAATTCAAAGTCAAAAGCTAAAATTGTTGCTTATGGGCAAGCGAGGAGCAACAATTGTTAAATTTGAAGTTTTGCTCATGGGACAAACGAGGATAAAAATTTAAGACCATCCACCTTGAGGGCTATTCGTGTACTTTACCCATAGTTTCCCGTGCCCCAAAAGTTTATAACTACTATTAGGTCGGGCTAGAACACCTATAGTGGGATTCAGAGGAAGTATACAAATAGTCATTTTTAAAGTTATTATTTAGAGATTAATCAGTACTTATTTTATCTTGAAAAGTTGAATTAAAAATCTTAACTTCAGAATTTCATGTCCCGAAAAATTAAAGTAGAAAATTAAAATTCAAGATATATCGACTAATTTTTAAATAGTAGCCCATGTGGAATGGCTATCTAGTGTCATTGGGATTCGGACAAGCCCATTCGGCCCATGCTCCATAGTAAAGAACAGAAGCCCAAAACTCCACGTAGCTGACTTCTCATCCACTTATTTCTCTCTGCAAATTTAAAGGGTTTCAGCTTGGCATCAACGAGCAAATTGAAGAAGAAGAAGAAGAGGAAGTAGAAAACGATGTCGTCCATTGGAACTTCAAAGGGTGTATTAGAGATAGCAAAGTTCGCAGTATACGTGTCAGTTCCAATTAGTCTCATGTATTTGTTCGCCAACAACAACAAGAATCTTCAGAAAATCATGGGACATGTAAGTATTTTTCTCCTCTCTCACTTTTTCTTTTTCCTTTTTTATTGTAAAGTTTCTTTCTTTATGCTTATATTTGTTTTCTTGGGGTTTATTATTTCAGCTAGAATTAAATTGCTTGAACGTGCCTGTTTTTTTAAAATTCAAGCTGTGTTGTCTGCTTTAGATTTTTTGTTGGTTTGTTAAAACGTATGGAGAGATAAGTTTTAGCAGGTGGAGTACAGGGAAGCTTAAAAATCTACCCCTTTTTTGCCTTATTTTTTCTTATTTAGGAGAATTTGATGGAACATTGAGGATTCATAGATCTGACACCAATTAGTTTGAGATTAAGACGTGTATCGAATCCGGCGGCGGATGTAGAGTGTAATATATGGTTTCGTCTGGTCTGAAGACTCTGTATATGCGTAAAAAGTTCACTAGATAACTACAAGTAATTGATCTTGAACCCATTAAAACAAATGAATTGTGGTAGAATCCCCAACTCGAACCCATACATTTTAAACCTTGAATCCAGCTCTAGTATTGATTGAATAGAGTCCGAGGAAATGAAAATGGTGCTTTGAAATGAATGATTCTTTTTTTCTTTAGGTGTTTTTTTTTGGGGGAAGAGTTAGAGGGTTGGGTGGAGTCAAAAAGGATTAGTCTTCAAGCATCAGTTAAATTGAGTAAGTTGACAACTTTGATCTTTACTAACAAATTGAAAATTACATAAAGTAGATTATTCTGTGTTTGCCGTATTTAGTACTTCTATAGATGTGACGTAATGTGCTTGCGCATACGAATATCCTGGAACGAAGAGTAGTGAAGAATAAAGAATTTAGAGATGAAAAAGTAGTGCCGGTGATAGAGAGAGAAGGATATTTTAGAGAGGGTGAAAGAGCACAACAGAGATGAGAAAGTGTGGTATACTGTTGAAAGTAGAATATCAACAAAATAATATAGAAGATGAGTAGAACTTCAACAAGAGAGAGTTGCTTCTCCATAGAAGATTGGAATTTTTTGGTGTAGATTTCTTGGAAATAACTACATTTTAGATCTTGCTTTCATTTTGGATTTGGATATACTATCATGTTCTTGGAGATTTTAAGGCTCATAAGAAGACTTATAAATCATCTCTATATAGTTCTGCACATGAAATATGTCTGGAATTCTGGGCGGAAAAATAAAGTTTATTAATGTTCTTCTTTAGGTGTATGCTGGTTAAATGGAAAGCAAAGCTAAGGAATACACGCATTTTGACAAGTTTACTGGACTGCTTCACTATGGGAACAGTAAAAAACTCTCTCAAGAACAGTGATATGTAAAGATATCGGAGATGCTTTGCTACATACTCTTTCCGATGAAATCATCTTCCTCAGCGAGAACCAACCCCAAACCGACCAATCCCCAGCACATTTTTTCGGCATCCAGCCCTCCACGCGCCTTCACGCGCGAGACAGTCCGACCATTTTCCGGCGAGATCCGAGCCACGAGCCGGCGCGTGTGGCTAATTCCGACCACTTTTCAAATTTTTTTCTTTACCTAGCTTACTCGACCCAACCCATCCTCATTTAGTCAAAATCTGAACACTTCTCTATTTTCCGGCGACATACGTGTGGCTAATCCTGACTACATTTCAAAAATTTTGTCTTCACCCAGCTTACTCATCAGCCTTTTCCGACCCAACCCTTCCACATTTCATTAAAATCTGAACTCTTTTCTATTTTCCGGCGACAAAATAACAGACTCCGTGCCTCTTTTCAATTTTTTTTTTTCACTCAGGCCTAAGCACTAGGTGTGTCCGACCAGAACCTTTCCAGCTTTACCAAATTCTGAACACGTTTCTATTTTCCGGCATTAAAACACAAGATTGTGGGGACTTTCTATCGACAGTTAATGCTGACAAATCAATTTCTCACCCTATCCAACAAGAAAATCTTACAATGAGGGAGAACATCATCTATTTTGCCATGGGCTTCAAGTCATACGAAATAGGGAGATGCTCAACAAATGCTGAAGAATGGTTTGAATGGACAGAGAGAGGGAGAAGTCTAATTAGAAAATCGACGTTCAGCGGGAAGACGATGGTATGGTTGTGCGAAAATCTGAAGGAAGCTTCGAAGGTGAAAGGAAATCATGTCAAAAGATGGAAAATCAAGGATCATAAATATTCTGTGTAGAGAACTACAACAACCATGGTCGTTATATAACCATCATTAAAGTCCAAAGCAGGGGAAGGTCAATTATTATTGTTCCAGAGGCGACATTCAATTCAGGTAGGTCAGATGTTGCAGCAAAAAGAGAAAGATTCATGAATGGCGGGGTACGGAGGAAAACAATTATGCTCCAAAAATCATTGAAGAAGGACTTATGTATTCAAACACAGTCAGAAATCATAAGTGAGCAAGCAGAGAAATGAAGGAAGCGGAGGTCCAACAAGAAGGAGACATTATACACATTTCTGGAGATTCAACACAACGATCTGCTAGGTAGATGCCTGGTGGGATTCTTTATAGAAGAAAGCTCCGAAATTGCAACCTTATCGGAAGTTCGTAAATGGGCAGCAAATTCTTGGAAGCAATCGCATGGGGTCAACATGTACGAGATGCACCAAAATAGGTTTCTCTTCAAATTCCCTTCGAAGCTGATCGCTGACCATGTACTAAGAAGCGAATGGTATTGGAAGAAAAACAAAGTTAAGCTCCAATGGTGGAATCCGATAGGTGGGGTCTATTCCAAGAAGCAAAATGATGAATCATGTATGGATTAGACTAGTAGGACTTCCACTACATCTATGGTCTCAAAAAGTTTTCAAAGAAGTTGGGGAATTTTGTGGCGGCTGGATTGAAACTGAGGAGGAAACAGAACTAAAAAATCATTTGAAATGGGCAAGAATAAAGGTGAGAGGAGATGGATCTGTAGTACCAAAACAGTGAAAATAGAATGTGAAGGGGTAGTCTTTGAGATTCAGATCTGGTGTGAAGCTTCGGTGAGTACGTACGGCGTTGCTGTAGTCAAGCAGTCAGCAGGGGGAGTAGCTACATCTGTTTTGATGGGACATGTGGGTAGCTCAAAGCAGGTTCGGCTTATTCCTAAAAGAGTAACTGACCAGACATGGGACTCTTTAATGAATATTAATAGGGCTTCGCATCACTACAACAAAAAGGATTTGGGCCCAGATTCATTGGCTCAAATTATATCTGAAGAGAAGGCTTTTAAAACAACATTCACAAAACACATGTCAGATCCATTTAATGAAGAGATAAACAACTATTCAGTTTGAACCTTATGTGGTAAATCAAACAACCATTGTTTTGAAGGAACCAAAGGAAAGCAACAACATCGTCAGCTCAGAAGAAGAGGAAAAAGAGGGGAGGATGATGGAGATAAAGAAAATCACCAAGAAGCTATTCCTGAAGATAATGCAATGTTGATTCTTGCTGAGCACGAAGGGAAGGGACAAAATTCAGAGGAATACAACAACATGCACATGCAGTCAAAAGAATGCGATATGCTTGTGGACTGGGCAATTGAAGAAGCTGTGCCTCTAAACCACCAAAACTTAGAGGCAGAAGAAGACCTGGAATTTGAAGCATCAATTTGGGTGCATCAGAACATCATCAGATTGAGGAGAGAATTTGGGGTGGATTTTAGTGGATGTGAGAGAAAAACATTGGAACTGTACATGAAAATTGACAACAGAAGACAAGCGAACAAAGGGAAAGAAGTTACTCAGGTTGTACAAAATGCAAAGAACAAGGGATTCAAAGAGCTGTAAGGTTTGGATATTAGAAGTAATTTCAAGAGCAATGGAACTAGAAGCAGGGGGGAGCATCATCAGCCATAGCCAATGTCGGTGAATATCATATCATGGAATGTTAGAGGACTTAATAGTGTCAGAAAAAGGAGATGATTAAAAGTTTGATACTCAGCTGGAAAACAGAAATATTTTGCCTCCAAGAATCTAAAATAGAAGGGGATATTAGGGAGATTGTAAAAGAATTATGGGGTCATAGATGGGTGAAATTTGTTCAGCTGGAAGCTAATGGAACTAGATGAGGTATTGTAGTAATGTGGGATGATAGAATATGGAGGGGGGGGGGGTATGTTGTGTTGGATCACATACAGTTACATGTAAATTTTCAGGCAAGACTAAAGAATATACATGGCATCTTTCAGCTGTGTATGCTCTTAATGACAGAAAAAAGGAAGTATGGTGGGAGCTAGCAGGTGCAAGCGGTCTCTTTGATGGACCTTGGGTGGTATGTGGGGAATTTCAATACTGTAAGGTACCCGTCGGAGAAGAAAAATTATTCCAGATTCACAAGAGCTATGATTGACTTTTCAAACTTCATTGAAGACATGGAATTGGTAGACATCCAATTATCAGGAGGAGATTACACATGGAGGAAAGAGGACAGACATATGATAGCATCCAAATTGGTTCGATTCTTGATTTCTGCTGACCGGAATGAAGATTTTAGAAACATAAAGCAATCACTGCTTCAAAGAGTTACCTCAGATCATTTCCCATTGATGCTGCAATGTGGTAGTTGGGATCCTGTTAAATCATACTTTAAATTTGAGAACTATTTGAGAACTGGTGGTTGCATACTGAAGGATTCAAAGACAGAATTGAAGAATGGTGGAATTCTTTCACCTGTGAAGGAAGGCCAGATTTCATTCTAACTTTGAAGCTTAAATGTTTGAAGACAAAGTTAAAAGGAATGGAGCATAACTCTACAAGTCAACTTAGCATTACAGAAAGCAAGTATCCTCAACCAACTTGCAGTACTGGAGGAGTTACATGACCGGAGAAGCTTGACAGGGGAAGAAATATTCACAAAAACTACATTGACCATGGAGTTTGAGGAAATTGCAAATCATGAAGAAGTAGCATGAAGACTGAGATCCAGGGCCCTTTGCTTAAAAGAGGGAGACAGGAACACCAAGTTTTTTCACAGAACAGTCAATGCTCACAAGAGATTTAATAATGTAGATCACTTGATAGTAGAAGGGGAATCTCTAACCCGGAAGACATCAAGAGGAAGGTGATTTGATTATATCAAAATCTATACACTGAAGAAGAGGAATGGAGGCCAATAGGTTCCATCAGAAACAGCTAGATGATCACAACAGAGGACAACTCATTGCTGGAGAGTCCATTTGAGCAGGAAATATGGGACAGTGTTAAGACATGTGCATGTGACAAAGCACCAGGTCCAGATGGTTTCACAATGGCCTTTTTCACTAACTGCTGGGAAGTGGTTAAAAAGGGTGTGGTAGCTGCTGTTCAGAATTTTTATGAACAAGGAATCTTTGAAAAGAGCCTTAATGCCACTTTTGTCGCTCTGGTTCCTAAGAAGCTGGGGGGCCAAAGAACAGAGATATTTCAGGCCTATCAGTCTGATAGGTAGTATATACAAATTTCCAAGTTACTGACTGAGAGGCTAAAAAAAGTGGTCAAAAACTGGTGGATTCTCAACAAATGGCTTTCATAAGAGGAAGATAGATCATGGACGCTGTCCTTATAGCTAATGAATGCATTGACACAAGGAAAGCAAGCAGGGAACCGGGGATACTATGCAAGCTGGATATAGAGAAAGCATATGATCATTTGAATTGGAAGTTTATGCTTGAAACACTTAGGAAAATGGGCTTTGGTGGAAGATGGATTAACTGGATAAAATAATGCATCTTAACTGTAAGATTCTTTGTACTTATCAATGGAGCCCCAACTGGTTTCTTCCTTTCACATATGGGTCTGAGACAAGGGGATCCCCTTTCACTTTTCTTATTCATTATTGCTATGGAAGGTTTGAACGATATGCTAAAAAGAGCACAGACAAACAATTGGATCAGAAGCTTCAAGGTGAATTGCAGGGCTGATGGCAACATGAGGATTTCACATTTGCAGTATGCTGATGATACTTTGGTATTCTGTGAAGTTGATAGAGAACAACTCATAGTTCTAAGGGTGATATTCATTCTTTTTGAAGCCACTTCTGGACTACGCATAAATTGGTACAAAAGCTTCATTTATCCGGTAAATAAGGTAATGGAATTACAAAGTCTTGCTGATATTCTAGGTGGGAATGCAGGGGAACTGCCTACTGTTTATCTGGGGATGCCATTGAGAGCCAAGAGTAAGTCAAAAGGAATTTGCAATGGAGTGTTGGAGAAGTGTGAAAAGAAGCTAGCAAATTCGAAGAATCATTATCTATCCATGGGGGCAGACTAATTCTGATCAACTCTGTTCTAGATGCCTTGCCTACTTATTATGATGTCTCTCTTTCCAATCCCAGTCAATGTAGTGAAGAGAATTGATGCCTTAAGAAGGAATTTCCTATGGGAAGGCAACAGTGAGGAGAAGAAGTTCCACTTGGTAAATTGGAGTTTAGTGACTACTAGCAAAAAAGACAGGGGGACTGGGAATAAAAAACATAAGAATTCAGAATAAGAGTTTGATGATGAAGTGGCTATGGAAGTTTGTAGCAGATGAACAATCACTGTGGACGGAGGTTGTTACGGAGAAATACGGAACAGAAGGAAAATGGACAACCAAATTAGTGCAAACTCCATATGGTGTCAGTGTGTGGAAGTCAATTAGGAATCTGTGGCCAAATCTGATTAACAAATCCAAGTTCAAGGTAGGAAATGGTAGGAAGATTTCACTGTGGGATGACAATTGGCTAGGACAAGGACCATTGAAGGATCTCTTTCCTGACATATATTCCTTGAATCAGCAACAACAAGTAACATTACACGAGGCATGGACCATTCAGGGATGGAGTTTTACATTCAGAAGATTCCTAAATGATTGAGAGAATGAAAGAGTAACCGACTTTTACAATACTTTGGAGCGATTCAGTGGTACCAATGCTAATCAAGATCTTATCGTATGGCAAAGGAATAGGCAGGGGAGGTTTTCTGTTGGGTCTGCTTACATGGAATTCAACTTGTCTAACAACCAGGTTGGTTGTTGGCCATGGAAGATGATATGGAAAGTAAAATTTCCATACAAGGTTGCTTGCTTTACATGGTTACTGGCAAAAGAGGCAGTACTAACACAGGACAACTTAATCAAAAGAGGATTTCACATGTGTTCTAGATGTTACTTATGCGGAGAGGAGGCAGAGACAATTAGCCATCTTTTTTTGCACTGCAAAGTCACCATACAACAATGGAGAATCTTCATCAGCTTAAGGGGAATTTCATGGGCAATGCCGGGAAGAATTAAGGATGTTCTAACTTGCTGGAATCTGGAATAAAGAGGGCAACTTTTCTAGATATAAAGAGAGATGGAGAATAGTTCCAGCATGCATATGGTGGACAATCTGGGAAGAGAGAAACCAAAGATGTTTTGAAGACAAGTACAGTAACATCCAGAAGATAAAAGATGAAATGTTTGGCTCTTTTCTATTTTTGGTGTAAAGGAAAGTTTATGGAGCATCATGAATCCATTTTTGATGTTCTAGATTCCTTGTAAGATGACCAAGGTCTTAGGGGCAATTTCTTTGTAAATATGGGTGACTTAACTTTTTTAGTGAAGTCTTTTTATTAATATATAAATATGTTACCTTCTAAAAAAAAAAAAAAAAAAAAAGCTAAGTAATACACATGAATATTTTTGACTGAAATGAATAATCTTACCTTCCCATTCCTTTCTATTCCGTGGAACCTTGAACACCTCTGAAAAGGCCACTAGAAGTGTAGCTATGCTAAGGATACTAAGCATGCAACTTGCCTGACTCATGCAACAAGTCCATGTGTACTTCTATTGATGAAGCGACTATGGTTACAAGATTTTAAGATGCCCTGAAATTATGAGGCTTAAAGATGATGATTTGTTCATAACGAATAAGATGTATTTTCTATTTTTGTTGATTAGATAGTTGGATCATCTATGCGCTTTGACCTACTATTTCTTTGTTTATCTCATTGAAAATATTTTCTAACTTGTCGTTGATGTACCAGTTATGAATATTTTGTCAAACTGATGATGCAGCCCATCTTTAGTGGAATATTTTCTTTCAAACTAATGATGCATTCAGAAACATTTTGCATTTTTCAGTCTTAGGTTTGTTTGTAGGTTACCTATGTTATTTGACACTCTCTCTTGGTATGTTCTTCAGGGTTGTAATCACAAATATCTTCCCTTAAGCTGCTGTAGATAGCTTTCAAGTTAGATTGTGGTCATTACTTTTTTAAAGTTGATAATAATTATTATAAGCCGTGTAATTCCCAAGTCATGTGGGTCAAGTAGTGTCAACCCATATGGTGGTTTTGATTCCTGCATTTATGATCTTTGACATTACAATGGCTGCTAAAGGGTACATCAGTTAGAACACCCGGTTGTTGATGACTAATGAGTTAGGCGAAATTGACTGTTGAAGTTTGTCTCCCTCTGTCCCTTCCCCGTCTCTTTTCTCTAATTCTAAGCTAATCATAAGTTGTCAAAACACTTGGAAAACGTTGGGTAACACCCCGAGGCAAATAGGGAAATTACTTGATGAATAGTAATGAATTCATAAACTGACAAAGACATATAATTATTCTTATATTCTGTAAAGCTTACAACCAATTCTTTGTATTGATAAATTTGGTAAATTCTCAATCAGTTTCTACATTCTATCAGCTTAAGCTGATTCAGCTTCCTGCATATTCTCAATCATAGTTACCGCTACTGAAAACTTAGGAACTGATGGAGAACATTTCTCTCAGTATTATATTTGAAAAAAGGAAGAGAAAGTGATGATGTTTCTCCTTGCCTATAGATAATATACACCTTTCTTCACCTTTTCTATGTCTAGATTTAGCATGGAGCAAGCTCAATTTAACTTTTGGCTATTCTTTGACAATGATCATCTCCGAATCATATTTAATTCATCTACACAATGATTATCTCCAAATCATATATATCTGAATGACTTGAGGCTGTGCAGTGGTTTATATAATCTTTATGCAACACCGTTCCAATATATATCTTTGTCTTAGAAAATGATATATCCATCTAAAGCTTCCGTGTTTTTGTCTGTGAAGCGTGAATATGTAGTTTATCCTACAGAATCAGTAAAGCCTCAATCGCCCGAGGAACTGAGGGAGATGGCAAAAGAAATAGCTCGGAAGAGAGAGAGGGAACAAGGATTGCGGAACTGAGAAAGATGGCACGTGAATTGACTCGCTACCCACAAAACGAAGAGGCATAGAAGAATTTGTAGGTCTGTAAGTAATGCTTGCACGAAGGAAATGCCAGAGGCCCTTTTTGTTAAGCCAACAAATGGTGTGTTCTTGCTTCTTCTTTTCTGTTCGACCAATAAGTGACTGTTGCCAATAAACAGTGCGCCAAAGCCATGGATTGTATACTGTCATTTCTGAATTTGATGTATCTTCCTTCTTGTGACCTTGTAGCTAGTAAACCGGAGCCC